>CAXKVY010011875.1:0-24493 GCA_964058915.1 Tetropium fuscum
ATAAAAGATCACAAGCCACGTGATCACTTGCCTAGGGAATTTCTAGGTAAGCAGTCTCCGGTTCAGGTAGGTGTAACGTTGAACGTTTAGATAATTAAGAACGTAGATAATTTAGCCATTCCCGATTCGCAGGTAAAATCCAGACCTTTAATCGAGGCATATAATAATATAGATTACAGATACTATATAAGGTTAAGGATGTAGGTAGGCACACAATATATACTTGCACTTTGTCTAGAGTCTAGAAACTTGCTTTAAAAAATACACGGCCACAAATATATAATATAATACTCTATATCTTTGTCGGCCACCAGACGAAATTACTTTAACAGTTTTTAGTTTCAAAGCAGGGCAAATTAATTCCGATAAAAATGACAATATAATCATATGATTAATGTACGATTATCGGAAACATAATTGATTTAATCATTTATATACATTGAACTGTACCAGATATTTCGTACAGAGTTCATTGCCTCCATAGGCTCTATTTGATAACGAACAAAACATCTAACAAAAAATTGATTGGCAATGGGTACTACATTATATTACCTATTCAAGTGCAGACACTAACGTAAATCTGTAGTGGCAGTTAAATACAGTAGGTAATGCATTCTTTACGCTCGCTCTAAGGAAATTTTGTTATTGACCATTTTATATGTCAAATGACGCCAATTCTTAGCATTAGGTAATTATCGACACAGTTTAACCCCCAGACTCTTTCTTCGTCTGGGGTTTAAACAGTGGAATGGGGTAACCGAGAACTTATTACAACTAACAAAAAACAAGCTACCTATAAAACATCTAAGTAATTTAATGTGATACATGGAGAGGAGAGCCTAATTTGTGTGTTGCTTAAAATATTGTCAGAAACAAAATACAATTATGACAATACTCAAAGTATCGACCTAATCTTAAAAAAATTAACACACCTAAGAATTTGATACCTAAAGTTCATTCAATATGTATCTGTAGTTAACTGACCGCATATAAGATACCGCGCAGTTGCCACATGTAATTCTCAATTTTCTCAGTATTCAATTAAAATATCAAATTCCACAATACTATATTAAAGTTGTATATATTATTTATGAATGTAAATAAATAATAATTGTGCACACAATAATATATTATAGGCCAAGATGTTACGTTTTTACATTTATTTTCGTCTACTTTAAAGATAACAATTACGTGTAAACATCTATTTTTATAGTTAAAAGCGGCAACGCCGATCCACGACCTTTCCAATAACGAATATTCGAGCAGTATATCTCTTTTTAACTTATTGGAATCGTATCTCTCGGATCGGGATCGGATTCTCGGATCGAATAGGATCAGGTTCGCATATCTTACAGTGGCGTGTTCGCGGGAATTGCTAATATATTATTTATATACCTACCTATGTAGGTATACATCGCTACGAGAGTTGAAATAAAAGAGTATGGCGGATAGCAAACATGTTTGTTCGTTTCGTATGAAACCTGAAAAACGTAGATTTCCACCAGACCTCGCTTTATTTACGAGATAGGATAGGCATGTTAAAAAAAATTAAGGAAAATATTATTTGACGGCAAAAATGGATAGTGGGTGTTAGAGCAGAGCCGACTTTAACAAAAAAAAATGGGCTGTTTATGGGCTGCTCGAAGTAGGTACTGACTAGTACTGAGGTACGTAGGTACCTATTACATCCTCCACTTAAGACATTTCTCAAATAATTGTATCCAAAAAATATTCCAGTGCTTGAGGCCGCTAGGTTATAAATGCTAAATGGAACGATATGTTTTACGGTTTTTTACGGTTTTTATTGGGATTTACAAAACTGAAAACGCTCTCTGGTTTATTACATAAGTAGGTACCTATTGTCGATTGACTTTATTTTTATGTACCTACCATCCTAGATCACAAATTAATAATTTACATCAGTGGCCAAAATTAAAAGTTCTATAGACTGTTTATAAAATTATAACCGTGTACCTACCTAGCAACAAAAGAAAGGAAAATTTTCAATGACTGTAAAATACCTCAAGGTCAGTTTCTAATTTTGCTTGGCTGTAAAAAGAGTGTGTATTGGAAATCGCTTTGCGATGAGAAGCTGGTAGGTAGGTATGTATTGCATTTGTAATGATTTTTAAAAATGTGTTGAATTTAGTCTCGGTTTAGTTATGTAGGTACCTATTAACAAACAAGCTCTGATCTTTGTCAAAGCTTGTCTGTTAATAATCTTTGTCTTTGTTAAGTGTTTAACGATTTGGTAGATTAGGTAGGTACCTACTTACACAATAAATATGATTGTATTTCAATCGCAAGTATATTTATTTTATTTTTCCGTTTTAAAGTTTATTTTTCTCGACTACTTAGCTGTTTTCTACATATTTATTTTTGTTACTTGTGGGAAATATGGCTACTGGCGAACCACCCACTAAAAAATGGTAACGCGCTGAAAGCAATACTTCATGAGTGGTGTGGAAACTTGCATTCAATATCAGCTGTGGTGTTGAAAATATGCATATAAAAACCTTCTACTTTCACCCCCCTAAGAAAAAAAAATGTCTACGCCAATGAAAAACATTGTGTAGGTCAGGGTTGGCGGTCGTTCAACTATACATACATATTGTACGAACTGTAACATAAAAAATATATTCTTAAGTAAAAAATAACAAAAACTTAAGTAACATCATGTTACTTAAGTTTTTTGATTTAAACAATAAAAAAAATCAGAAAATGGGCATTATTACTCATTATCAAGGTCACTGCGGTCACTTCTTAATGTTGACCGATTTGGTTAAAAATTTACGTGCATTACTTTTAGGTATATATGCACAATCAAGAGACACAAGCATTTGCAAATTGCAATGTTCATATCTTTCACTTCACCCTAATGTATGATATTAAATTACGTTCAATTAAAAATAATTATTTATTCTCAGTGTTTTAAAACAAAGTAAAATTTTAAAATATATACTGTAACCATACGCCCGTACACCGCACCCGTTAATACACGTTGACTCGTGACACACATGCTTCAGGTAACCGGCGCTAGATGCCGCTGCACTGTATGTCGCTCCAAAATACCTACTCATATTTAGCAAGTACTGCGACGGCAGTCGATTCGAATCAATCCAATTCAATTCGGTATAGAGCGGAAAACAATTGGATGGTAACCCGACCAGACGGAATCTCCTGACAGATTGTCAAGTTTATCTCTCTCCCTTAGTTTAAGTTTTCGCTATTTTTTTACTTTTTAATTTTTTTTATGTATACCTATATTGTAGTTAAGTATAAGTATATCGATTTTTTTTGTTTTTTTGAGTTATTACTGATTACACACTCTTAGTTTCATATGAAGCATTAGGAAGGCATTTTGAGCCTTCTCAGAAAGAACCACGAAACGTAAGTTTCTAAATACTTTACTTCACTACACCCCAAATATAAATTCTAGGGTTTTTTCGTTTATGTTCGTTTATTCTCGTCCATGCTCGTTCGTGCTCGAGAATTTCGCTCGAAATAAGTGCGTGCTCGAGAGAAGAGTTCTCTCGTAACTCGCCCCGCGCTGATTGGCCAGGATCGTACTGAAAATTCTCTTTCGTACTCTGTGGGGAACGTTCACAAGCAATCTATCGTGCGCGCACGAACGATTGATTGTGCGCGAACGTTCTCCACAGCACGAAGGGAACGTTCTCCCCTTTACATCACTAACTACAAGTGCAAAATAATAGAGACTACTTCGTTATCCGCAATTGACACAAAGCCGCTGTCGTTGTCTTGGCCATTGAAATGGTGCCTACTGCCTACGTCAGTCTCTATTATTTTGGGCTCGAGGTATAGTAAAAATCACATACGATGGAAAAATTGAGAAATCGGGGATTAATGTTGATCGAAATTTGACAGTCCTCTGCAGTACCATGCAGCGAGGTATGCAGTACCCTGCAGTAACTTGCAGTACTCCATATTACCTTGCAGTACCTACTCCGCAGTACAGTAGGTTTCTTTGGTGGGAAGAGAGCATTTGAAGCATTGCTACTTCAATATTGTTTTCCCCGAGAGTTAACTAAAACAATACGTTTAAAAAAATCTGCGACAGTATTTTGCAGTACTCTAGAATAAGCTGCAGTAATCCATACTACCTTATAAGTACCTTGCAGTATCCCGCAGTAAGAACGTACATCAAATTTCTTCAGCTTATATATTTACACAATTATGAAGAGTGGTTAACCCCCTTACGTAAATAATAGAATTAAGCAATAAATCCTTGCTAAATAAAATGCTTTAGTATACTAAAGTGGGTAGTGAGATATCCCTGGGTATGAACGTGGATGATTTCAAAAATTTAACACGACTCGGGCCACAACTCGTAGGCAAGTATGAAACACGAACACATAGTGGCCTTTAATGGCGACTAGCAGTAAGTACAGCTAATTCCATCATTCAGTGAATTGTAATTACCCTGGTGATTACCTATATCATCAACTCTGCTATATGATACTATCTACATAGAATTTTATAAGATTGCCACTATAGGTACGTTGAAATGTACCTACTGTAAAGTAAGTAAAAGGGCTCTCTACCTTTACTATTTATAATAAATACCTTTGCTCGATTTGCTAACAAATAGTGAATACTCAATCAACAGATTTCTGTCGTCCTATCAAAGTTACACTACCATCATAGGTACCGTGTTCTGTGCTGGTACATAACCCTAACGCTATTGCAGCAAAACTTGAAAAATGATTTATGTACTTAGTTACACAAAATTAGAAAATTTAATACAAAAAGTGAGGAAGCAATAACACTAATTTTTTAATAAAAGTGTTAGTAAAGGCCAAAAAAGCCTTGAACATGATTTTACGCTATGAAGAGCCTTAATCTATTTTCCTAGATAAACTTTTTTTACTGTAGTAATTACGTACCTAGTTATTGTATAATATTAAAAGATTACCTATTTATTGGTAGGTATAGGTCTACCTAAAATATCCAAAGAGGATAAACCGATAAAGGGTAATAACACATAACCAAGAAATAAAATGAATGATGATGTAATTAGACATAATAATAAATTGTGAGATCAATCTCTCATCTAAGAACAATATTGTAATTTGGCTAATTTTATATGAAAATGACTCATTTTCACCAATTTTGTAAGTAAAAATTGCATTGCAAGGCCATTGGCAAGTAAGCAAGGTAAAATAATGACATGACATAGGTTTACCTGTACTGGAAAATTCATCTGGGGTTCTGCCCCCAGCCATAAGCCATTTACACCAATCTATGGTCTCCCATTCGTCTATTGCTTTTGCAGGGTTGAGAAGATTATCCAAGACTTCATTTAGGTGTTGGGGGCTCCTCTCGTTTGAGCAGTCAGCGTGAATATAAGCTGCTGTGGCCCTTTTGCCCTTAGACATCAGAACTTTCGCCTCAAAACTGGAAGTTGAGGCCATTGTAATAATTAAAATGTCATGTCATTCGGAAATTTCACTGAAAATCTATCAATTTGACGCACAAAACAAAACAATCACCGTTTAGCCCTTAGGAGCACCACAATACACTAGATCAGAACAGAAACACCGAAACCCGAAACTATTATTAACGAACCATGGGTACACCGAAATCTCCAATGGTCTGCACTGATACAACTAAAAACTATGCAAAAAATTATACATGTCTCTCTTAAATTACATTAATGACGTTACGTGATAAATACCATTAATGAAAAATCTACTTCAAACAGATTGCAAATGCAAACCTGGCGTGAATAGAAAAAGAAAATCTTATCCACTCCACACAAAACCGTGATCTACTATCTCTTTTCCTCAAACGTACGTTAAACAAAAGTACTCAGGGTTCTATAACTAAATATTTTCGAGTCATAGAACTCCAGATGCATTCGAAACACGTCTTTATATAAACTTTATATAATGACAAGGGATAAATCCTGTGGATATCATGTATCAAAACCCAGAGTGCCGAGTGGCCGACTCCCATGGTAATGTTGGTAATGTAATAATAGGTATGTAATTGTAATATTATGTGGTGTGTGGTGTTGTGGTTTGTGCGTGGTGCCAAGATGACAGAACGTGACGTGCACAAAACTGCCAAGTATTTTGTCAAAAGTAGTAACTGGTTTTGTGTTACCATCCACCCACAACTTATCTGACTGGATTCCGTAACCGATTCATAGAACCGATTTTAAAAGTATCTTAATTTTGTTTAGCGTACATTTCGACGCAACCCGTTATACACGTGCGACGTCACTACAGATGCTGAATTCTCTTCTGTTTATGCTGGTATGATAAAAGCCCGTGCTTTTATCAATTTTTGTGAATTATTGTGACTTTTTGTATGTTTTTGAAGCGAATGCTTTAGAAAAATCATACATTATTACTATATTACATATATACATGTTACTTATGCATATCCTGCTGGATATATCTGGATTGGGCTTTCGAATCTGATCCAAATGGATGATGGTCTTTTTGAGGATGCGTCCTTACCACTACTTCACTTTCTTCGTGAAAAAATCGCTTTAGATAAGAATAACGACCGGAACATTGAGAAATTTACACAATTTAGAATCAAGAACATATGTGTCATACTTCAGTTACCATAAAGCCAATATATACAATACCTCTCTCTCTCTCTCTCAACGAATCCGTAAAGAATAAGTACTCACTTCTATCACGTGTACTGTGCTGTACGCGGTTTTTGTTGTCATTCTGTGAAGATTTCATTATTTTATTTTTAAAACCATAAACCAATAGAAAAGTTTTTCTGACTTTTATTATTATATCAGATGACTTTTATTATTATATCAGATTATATCAGAGATTTTACATGCAGAAATAAAACGGATCGTAATATATATACGATCCTCTTGGTTGCAGCAATTGTTGTGAAACTAACTACACAGGTAGGTATACCTGTTCCTGTTTATTAAGTATAAATTGGGTTGTTATAGGTATACCTGTTCCTATTTATTAAGTAATTTATTTAAAAAGAAACGAATGAAAAAAATTAACAACTAGGTACCTATTTAATAGTAGATATAAATTTGTAGTATCTTTGACACAAATGACACAGTGTAAAATGATATAATTATAATTATAATAATCTATAATTCTACTTCTTACCCAAATTTTGTATACAAAATGAATAAAACAATTTCACTTAATTTTAATTTAAAATACATGTTTTCAGTTTCTGATAATAATTTTTTAAAAGTTAATGGACGTAATTTACCAAAATTAAAATAATGTTATGTACATAATGCACCCGCAAAACCCAATCTATGCGCAAAAAACGTCTCTGTTTCACTCTTATTTTTTTATATCTCTCACAAACAGAGCATCTGTGGTGTTGTCACAGTAAATGTGGCGAGCGTCAGCTGACAGCGAGACTTCCGTAAGGTAGGTCTTATGCAAGGATTATCTATAATCGTTGGGTCTTACGTAAGGATTGTATAGAAATCCTTGGGTCTTACGCATACGGAGGTCACGCTGACAGATTAAAGAAAGTAAGCAATCTATCAATCCTTTTGATGATTGCTTACCAGGGTCTGGAACTTTGTAGATATTGTAGATGTTTTGTGGCCCAGACTCCAGATTGAAAACTCTGTAGTGTTTTGTGCTAATAACATACCGAAGCTTTCTTTTGTTCTTCTGCGACATAGGCAGAGAGCATTAACTTTCTCTTCTTTGAGTCTCTGACATATGACATAAGAAACTGTCGTTGTCATTTTCTGGTTTTTTTAGTGCTTTGTGACAGTTTGTTTGAAAAGTAATTTTAATTTAGTTAGCTATAATGCCAGATGCACATCCTAGAAACATTATAGAGAAATTTTTTTCTACTGTTTCAAATGTTTTAGAAGCACCAACTGTTTGGGTCAGAGGTAAAAAAACATAACCTCAATATAAAGAATTTAGTGTAGTGAAACTTGCCAATATCAATATAAACTCTTATTATAGTATATCTCATATGACAATTACTAAAATGAGACCATTCCTTTTATTTTAGAGAAAGTTGTTGCAAATCAGAAAAATGAACCATGGTACCATCAAAAATTCCGGAGGGTGCCTTCAATAGATCAGTGTTATACCGATGATGTAGTTTGCGAATTTGAAGCTAATGCTCAATACAGAAGAGATAAGTAATAATATTGCTAGTGAATAGTTGATATACAAATTAATATATTATTATGTAATCATCCTAGGCTAGTCGACTCCGATATTCTTGCAATCTTGCGTGAACGTTTTGAGGATTGTGCAATGTACGAGGCTCCAGATCATTTAGAGAAATGTACTCCACTACTTAGACAATATGAAGAGGCAACTGGTAACTGGTTTACTAAATGTAAGTATAAGTAGACGAGGGGAATTAAAATTATAAAATGTTATACTTTCAGATGGCGATTTAGGAGCATACCATAATGCAAGGTTTGCTTATATGAAGCAGAAACATCGTTTAATTTGGGAACGTAGACATGGACCAGTTGGCAGTGGTATGAAAAGTACCTGATTGAGTTTGCAATGTATTTAATCAGTAGTCTAAGTAGTATGTTGTTACTTATAATAAGTGCAAGGTTCATTAAAACAATATTAATTATTCTTATTCTCATTTATATCAACATTATTAACTTTTAGAGCAGTATTCGATTCTCTGGTGGGGCAAAATAATAAGCAATTTCTTGTATTTATTGCAATTGCAAAATAAGTAGTCAGTTCTTACGCTTTGTAGATTTTATTATAATTATAAAACAGAACTTATTAGTAACCGGGTCTACCGCTCTCATTGGTGAGTTTTAGGCGGTTCTAAATTAACTTAAATTTCATTGGTCAGAGGTAAAGACGCGAGATCTATTGACGCATGCGGTGTTTCATGAATGTATGTTTTGGCGTGACAGTGGCGTTTCATTATGTATGATTTTCAATATAAATTAATTATAATATTGTGTTATACGTGAGTGTTTAGTGGTTGTTATGCGATGGAAGCGACTAATGCGAGTAGTAGTGGTTCTAAAACCAATAATTCCAATCATAAGCGACCGAATTTGACAGGAAGAGAACTGAAAATGGTCAAAAATGTATACCAAGGAATTAAGATAATAAAAAAAACCCTCACAAGTACACTTAAAAACAATGTTAATAACTTGGATATTTTACTTTTTTTTTTATTCTGCCCCCTCTAAAATGATACGCCTATGGAATTTGGCCCCTCATCTCCCTGAGCCGTCCATATGCTGGTGATGAATCACTCCACACTATTTCGGAACCAGGGTATAGTTCATATTAAGGAATTCAAATTGTATAACTTACAACATACCAAGTAATTATCTAAGCGTGAATGTAGTAGAATTTACTTGTCTTCTGTCTGTCAGTCTTGTTTCACCTAGTACAATCTGCTTATCTATATTGAGATCAAACGATAATATACAAAAAAAATCAAAAATACTGCAGTATATCTGCATATTCAGTCCCAATGAATTAGAAGATCCATTTTTATAGTAACACATTGTTAATGACACCATATATTTGCTGGGAGCGGACTTAACTAATAGGATCCTCTACTGTCACTGGCGTGCTCTTACCAGACAAAGCAGTATGTTATTCAAATGCCAATTTTAATTATCCCTTAATTTTAATTCTACTAGAAATATCTTGGAAATTGAAAAAGTTCATACATGACTATCCAAAATTGGTAACAATTTTTCACTGGAGGAGCGCAACGTTTTACAATCCCAACCTAATCCTAATTCGTAACCTAGTTACGATTTACAAGTTCTGGCTGCATACTTCGCTTTTTATATTAAATACCCGATCTGCAAAGAGTAAAGCGGTATTTACACTGTATCACTTTTGAAGTGAATCATCCAGAGTGAATCATCCAGAGTGAAACCATCCGGAGTGGTCATCCTTGTTTACATATTTTCATCCAGTACATATACATATTTTGTATACATACATTTCATACATATTTTGCGGCTTCACCTCTGTCACTATTCACTGTTCCTTAAGAATTTCATTTCGTGTTTGGTGCAACAACTTGTGGTATCAGGCAGCAGGATGTCTCGTTCCAGAAAAAATAAAAGTCTTATACGCGATGGCATTGACTTAATTTCAAGTGAATTGATAAATGACTTGAACTCAATTATAGCAACAACTGGCCGTGCTAAAAGACGTTGGTGGGTGAAACCGTGGGTTTCAAGGAGAGAAAATCTAGGACCTTCGTCCACGCTGTTAAGAGAGTGGGCAGAGGAAAATCCTGAGGAGTACAGAAATCATTTAAGAATGAACAATTCGCATATCTTTTCGAAAAAGTTACTCCATTAATACAAAAAAAAGATACTTGGTTCCGAGTAGCTATGAGCTCTAAAATATTTATTTGTTTATAATACAATATAATAATTGATTTAAATGTTAATTTACAATAATAGCCACAAACAAATAATCTCACTGGCGGCTATACTTAAACTAAAAAGTGAAGTTGAAGTAGCGGCGAAAATGAAATCGTATTTACATTTTTCACTGAGCCTTCACTTTGGATGAATCATCGGTTCAGGGAACATCTCGTTCAGCGAACCTCACTTTGGATGATTCCTCCAAGATGAACATCCAAAGTGATAAATGTAAATGAGCCTTAACATATAGAATGTTTCACATTTTATAATTTTCCCTACCTACTATATTTTACGTAATAATAACTAAAAATTATGTTAAAAATAATTAAAAATTATAAATGTGCACAACAAATGCTCCATAGAGGATGGTCAAAATATACTCCTTAGGAGTTACACAAGCTATATAAGCTTTCCATAAAGTCCCATCAATTTACCTCCCATTTGCGGGCTAAATAATAATACCCACAAGTATCTGGCTTTTGGGCTAACCATTGCGGTTAGATTGATTGGTAGAGATATATTATTATTATATTCCTTTTACTTGGCACCATTTTGACAGTACAGAGATATGGATTTCTTGTCAATATGACAACCTTTTGATGTCTAGATTATAATTTGGTATTAGAAAAAAATATTTGAATAAAGCCAAAACATAGCCTACAATTAACAGAAGTCTACATATTAACAGAAGAATGACTGCTACTATTAACTGGCTTCATAATATATCGTTCTTCGTACCGTGAATATCTTGGTCAATGAGATAAACTGCACTGCATAAAAATTTGATGTTTTAACAGTTTTTAAAAAAGTGGAGAATAAGCGATACGATTTTTAGAAATCCTGGATCAGGTCGACGAGGAATATCAACTCAACAACGAGAGTTGCAATTGGTAAATACATTAGTAGAAAATCCATTTTACTCAGTTATTCAGGCTGCTGAAGAAACGAATTTTCGTGGATCGAGTAGAACTGTTCGTCAGCATGTAAGAGAATCGGAGCTATGCTGTCATAAGCTGAACATAAAGAAGCTCGACTCTTGAATTTTTAATGCGTGATGTAAATATTTGAAACAATGTAATCTTTACAGACAAGAAAACTTTGCAGTCAACACACAGCGGTCGTATTCGTGTTTACCGACCTCTGAATACTCGATTCAATGAGTTATATAAATCTAACAGTGACAAAAGTGGTAGATTTTCTGTTAATATGTGGGCTTAGATATCGGCACGTCGTCCTCGTGTCTTGTGGCATATTGAAGAACGATTTAATAGTTTAATATATTACGATATTTGACAATATTATGTTCCCTTCTGTGTCATGATTATTTCTTTATAATGAATTCATCTTTCAACAAGATAATTGTTTCGTTCATACTGCTCATACCGTAACTACCTAATTGGTTTCAAGATAACAACATTAATGTTCTTAACTGGCCCAGTCATAGTCCAGGTCTTAATCCTATGGAAGGCATATAGGGACTACTCGTAAGAAGTATCCAAAAACGAAATGTGAGACCACGGAATGCCCAAGAACTACTGGAAATAGTAAATAATGCATGGGGAAATATTAATACCAATGATTATCAATAATAATATAAACTTTATTTATCCCTGAAATTTCACAAATGTAGAACTTATTGGATTAGTCATGTCATAGATAGATAAAAAAAACTACAAATAATTAATACAGGATCAACTAACATATGTATAAGGATATTGTATAATTATGTTATTTAATTCTATGCCAAACAGACTTATACAAGTTATAAATAGAAATAGTGTAATAGGTATAATAATAAGGTCAACCGTACAGTTTAGCATCTATTATCTAAATGCCCGAATAGTCGCCTACAGTTCGTGTCACTAACTCTAAACAAAGTTATATTGCAAGTCTTCAATATCCTTGACTGTGGATGACAACATCGGCCTTCCGCCGTAGCGGCTGTTATGGGTTTCAGCGGCCCGCAAAGGAATGATAACCTAACAATCTCAAATATATATAAACTTTCATAATAATAGTTTCTTATTAAATTGGATATCCTTTGTCCAGGTTTATACTAATTGTGCCGTTTATTCTCCACTTTTTTTAAATTGTTAAACACCGAATTTTTGTTAATGTTATAACTCAGCGCCATTTGTCTCATTGACCATCCACCATTTGCTATAGTAATAACAACAGCATTACAATATAAAATAAAATAAAAGTGCCAACTGTTTTATTTCAGCTACGCATTAACGTAAGCTATGTTAAAATCTGGAAATGGATTTTTTTCGTGAAACTAATAACCCCTTATACTATATTATATACATAAATGGAAAAGTTTGACTTGTGATATAATATGAGATATTAGTTATAGAGCACAATGGATGTAGTCCACAACATTTTGAGTATCATTTATATATGGCATAGTACCGCTGAAGGGATTAAATATATTGTTTTATTGAAGATGGCATAAGAAGTAAGTAGAGGCACGAGAATGCCTCAATGGTTTCTTGACGTCATACTTCATATTACGTCAACTATAAATAAATTATAGTTTAAAAATAAAAAACATGCTTTAAAACGGAAACCGAACTAAAAATTAAAAATAATGTTTAACTCAATATAATCAGTGGCGGCTTTAGGATTTAGTCTTGGGGGGGGCGCAAGTACGGTTGCCATATTTGAAAAATTGAAGAGCGAGAGGTTTCTTTGACTAGGTAATTATACAGTGAAGTAGCCAGGATTTCATTATGGGGCGGGGTCCGAGCATTATTACCAGGATATTAGATCTGCTCCGTGAGACCCCAATAGCGCCGCAGGCGAAAATTTGGAAATCTTTCAAGGTCACGCGTTTTCCTGGCATTTCAGAATTTCAATGAAAGGTCCATTTATACCAAAATACCGACTTTCACAAGAAAACGTTTTGGAACTCCATGCCCTTTTCAAATAAAAAAAAACTATTACGATTAAGTTTATTGAAATAAAATAAAATGTTTTTGTATATTTTTCTAAACATTACAAATAAAAAAAATAAAAAATCCGAGTAAAAAAGAAACGCCAACAGAATGTAAGTAGGTACCTATAGCATTTATTTAGGTCTATTAAATAGCAGTGATGCAATCGAATAGCACAGGATATAAAACAAAACGGTGGGCAGCGCATGATGGATATGGATAATGCAATAAAAAATATGTGGATACTGGATAGTCAAACGTATAAAACTGTTCATAGGTTTTTTATGTTGTGGATAATACCGGACAAAAAAAATAATAACTACAAAAAGCATATATAGTATATATACTCAATATATTTTTATATCAAAGTACATAATAGTAGTAACCTGGAATCTCCTGTCTTTGGGGGGAGGGGGGGGGGCGTGCGCCCCCCCTCTAAAGCCGCCACTGATATAATTAAGTGCTTCTTACTAAATTTGAAATAAAAATAAAGTGATAAAGTGATTGACAAAAATGATTTTATGAAATATGTTGATAAGTTTTACTTTCTATTATGAAAATTTTTGTGCTGTGTGGTCCAAGATTTAATGATTGTATAACTTTCAGTAAATTCTATACTGTGGCGAATGCGCCAATATGAGACAATTGATTTAATATCCTGGTTTTCCTGACGAGGACATTAGGTCATTGTCAAATTATTGTATTGCATCGGTCCTTGATAAGTGTGTAACGTTTCCGTTCAATCTGACGGAGGTTTAGGAATGGGCGAAAATCTCGTTGAAATATTCCGTTACAAGATACATATGTATAAACAAACATACAGGTGACGCGAATAAAAGTGTGCTAATCAAAATGTGTAAAATAATAACTATTGCTGAAAAAGTACAAATTTATTTATTTATTCATAACAAATTTACATTTGGCAAATATTCTTTTTAAAACCTATTTAAGTACAGATAAAATATATTTCCTAACTTCTATACTTACAAAAAAAAATAGTCATAGGTAATATAAAATTAATTAAATTGTAAAAGAGAACTTATAACAAATTGCAGAAAATTGTAAAAAATCACAACATAATTGTTTTCACGGAAAAACAAAATTTTCAACAATACACAGAATATAAAATTATATAATTAATACAAAATATAAATAAATAAAGTTGATAACATTACCGAATGGGAGGATTGAAATGAAAAATGTTTCAGAACAATGTTATCAACCTTTCACAATTTAATAGGCCTTACATAACTAATCATTATACAATCACAGACAGAGACATTACACAAATAAAAGGAATATTTTAAAATTGTCTTTGAATGGTGCAACATGATCAATAATTATTTCTCAAAAATAACAAGAGGAAAATTACAAATAATATGACGCCTATTGGTTAACACTGTTTTAAAACTGTTAAAACTAGCCAGATAATTTTATTCTTCTAGGAAGAAATATAAAAATATACCTAACTATTTATTTACAAAATTTCTATTGTAACTCTTTTTTCCTCATTTTTTTATTTATAAAATTGCCATTAAAAACAGTCATACATATTACTTCAAAATACTTTTAAAAATCATTTATTTTGGTCTAATTATTGAAGTTTAAAAATGTTGCATATGTGGGTTTCTTAACACCTCCTGAAATAATAGTCATTTATTATATTAGTGAGTTATGGCGCATATAAATCTGGCAAGAAAAGTTTTGCGTATCAGCCCCAGAGGGCGATTAAGCTGATTTTCTGAATATAAATGGGAATGGCTGAATATTAAGACACCCCACCTTGGGGGAACATTCAGCTGTTTGACAACAAAAAAGTAATCGACTAATTTCCTAGCTGTTGATATTTTCGTCTACATTTCACATGAATAGTGTCCACAATATAACTATATTGGTTCCTAAATGATTACATATTACATATCCGCTAATGAATTGGAGCAAGAGTATCCGTTTATCAAAAAATCTAAAATTGATCATATTGTTTAGTAGTGTTTGTCAATTTGGCTAGCAGTGCAATCGGACAAATCTGGTCACTATACTCTACAGATCCTAAACTTTACTAAGTGGTCAAATTATAACAGTCATTATAGTAATTCCTATCGCTTTTAGGAAATGAGGCCCTAAGGACATTTCTTATAAAAAACATACAAATTGAACTCACCAAATAACTGATTTTCTGTAGCCACGTCATTTTCGTTATCAGATGGAGAATTATCTAATTTAATATTGACTCCAGAATCAGCCGAATCATCAGACATACCACCACCTACAAATAAAAAGAGGAACAAAATTACATATCGATAAACTACTATGCCTTTTATATGTATTTCTGATGATAATACTGAGTGATACCCTATAATACCTAGTTTTTATTTTTAATAGACATTAAAATATTACTTTTTGATATCAATTTGTCAGGCATAGGTAACTCAGTGGGATCTGGTGCTGAAACTGAAGATCCTAAGGTACTCCATGGGTTTCGGTTTGCAGGTAGTAAATGACGTGCAGGAGATATCAGAGTATCCGGATTTCCCAACAATTTTGGATTATGAGCAATTGGCATTAGAATAGAAAAATTCTGTAACATAAATATAATGACTTAGTATGATTGATGTTAGATTACAATACAATACAATGTTAGATTACAATACAAGATATTTATCTTATCTTCTATGTTTATCTTGATTTATTTAGGTAGGTTAGGTTTGTAACGTAAATAAATTCCGTTCCGTTTTGTGGCAAATGTTTGAATTATTATATCAAATATTTGAAATAAAACCGCGCGACCTGGTAGAAATTTACCGCGACTCACCATCTACGGTTGCCCCTACTTTTCCCCCGCTACAAGCACGCACATTTATACACGGGATCGCCAAAAATTCTTCCCTTTCCTTTTCTGCCGGCTTGTCTTTAGTCTGTCGACCTTACGCTCTCGAAGATATATCTTCGTTGTAACAGTGCAGTGATTCAAAGTTACCAGGTATAGTCTTTTATATTTTATTATCATTAATATATATATATATGAGTTAGCTGTGGGTACAAAAGTCACGTATATATATTTTTTTCTATTTTGGTATATGATTACCACTTTATTTTTTATTGAATTAAATATATATATATATATATATATATATATATATATATATATATATATATATATATATATATATATATATATATATATATATATATATATATATATATATATATATATATATATATATATATATATATATATATATATATATATATATATATATATATATATATATATATATATATATATATATATATATATATACATATATATATATATATATATATATATATATATATATATATATATATATATATGTATATATTTAATTTAAATTTGAATCGTTCGATTTTGGACTACCTACCTGGTGATTTTGAGTCACTGCTACTGTTTTACCGAATGGTAGCATACTTTAAGTTTTTTTAAAGATATTACTTCGACGGCGTAAGCCATGGGTATTTGCTTATATTTGGCATCGGCAAGGAGCGGCATTTGTTTCAATTTATTTCATTTTTTTACGCTCTCGAAGATATATCTTCGTTGTAACAGTGCAGTGATTCAAAGTTACCAGGTATAGTCTTTTATATTTTATTATCATTAATATATATATATATGAGTTAGCTGTGGGTACAAAAGTCACGTATATATATTTTTTTCTATTTTGGTATATGATTACCACTTTATTTTTTATTGAATTAAATATATATATATATATATATATATATATATATATATATATATATATATATATATATATATATATATATATATATATACATATATATATATATATATATATATATATATATATATATATATATATATATATATATATATATATATATATATATATATATATATATATGTATATATTTAATTTAAATTTGAATCGTTCGATTTTGGACTACCTACCTGGTGATTTTGAGTCACTGCTACTGTTTTACCGAATGGTAGCATACTTTAAGTTTTTTTAAAGATATTACTTCGACGGCGTAAGCCATGGGTATTTGCTTATATTTGGCATCGGCAAGGAGCGGCATTTGTTTCAATTTATTTCATTTTTTTATTTAATTATCGTGACAATTTGCATACCACATTCCTGTGTTGATAATTTTATTCTTTTTTGATAAAGTTTAATCTCAAGTTTTGGGAATTTAATCAAAATTTTATTGCAACATTTAACTTTACAATATTTTTATTATAATTAAAACTCATATTTTTGAACTATTAATCTAGTTACTTTATTTAAATTCATTTTAGTATAAATTTCACTAATGATATTCGGTTCAAGCTGGAATTTATACATATATTTATTTTTGTCTAAATTTGTAAAACCTGATACTGGTAAATTTTTCTTCCACACCTCATGACCGAGAATCAATTCCAGTGGTGAGCAGAGACCATTATTACCGATTCCTGAACATTAGACTGGAAGATACCTCCTCCTGCAGCCGGCACATTCCACCCATTGCGGTATACATCACCCTTAGAGGCAACGTCTCAGCTCAGCTGGACCACCAAGCCGAAGCTTCAGCCTAGGATCCTAGGAGGCCAAGTTCATTCACGAGGGGATCTCCAGAGAAGAGAAAAGGTATTTTTGAATAATTAATTGCCCCTAGGAATTACCAGGTCTTAAAGAATATTTCCACTTTACTTTACCAAGGTTTACAATTCACTTTTGCTGCAAATGATAAATTGCTCGACTTGACCTTGTGTCAAGAGTAAACATTTTTTATTGTTTTAACCTTAAGCCCTTCAGGCTACCTAATCAAGTAGAGTCTTTTTAACGCCCCTCAGGCAATCTAATTGTAAATTTTAATTTTAAGTTAAGATCACTGTGAACCATCAACTGGTAATAAAAATATTTTTGTAATATATTGTTTTAAAAAAAATCTTATTCTTTTATTTCTCTGGAAAAAGTCTGTCACGAGAGGTCACAGCTGATAATTATTAGCTGATCATTTCTGCGGTCTTCTGTATTATTAAAGTACTCTTGACCTGGCGTCCAAGTATTTTTATACAAAATTTTAAGTAGAAGTAGATCAAGCCGGTCATTGTCAAGCTGTGATTTTTCTGGTGATATATCTAAAGGTATCTAAGTGCCAGCCTCTAGCAATCCACTTATCCACGACCTCCGTAATCAACTGAGCAGCCGATGGGCAACAAAGAAAAAATTCATTACGTCACCTCTCCTGGATGAGAGGCCCTTTAATTAAGGTAATGTAATCAAAGAGGAGAGGTGTTACAGGTTACGGTATTTTTTTGAAGATTACCCCTACACTAGACGATCTACAATCGTAGACAATGTGTCTCTTTAAACACTTGCTATTAAGACGTTCTAATCACACACTCGGTTTTGAGTAGATATAGTGTTGATAATAGATATATGCACCCAATTAGTATATTAATATTTTGTGCTGTCGATGGAGGTAATAGACAAAAAGTTTTCTGCCTTGGCCGTGGCTTCTAACTGCGCTAAACTTTCTTGATTTGCTTTTATTTCGAATTAATAACAATTGAATCAACAAGATCAAAAACTTATGTTGGTCAGTGCTACAGTTTGTCCCCGAAATTGGAAAAAATGTATGGAAAAATTATAAGAAGAAATTTATAATTATATATTATATCTTCATATAAATTAATAATTTATATGAAGAAAATTAGCATGCAAAAATAGTATGAGTGATAATTGCGCAGGCATTCAAAAGAATGATAATGTACCCAATCCAGCCTTCAATAACATCATTTTTCCTTTGACTTTTTTATCTCTTTTAACGAAAATTTCTTCTACATGATTAAGTAATAGGCAGTGGTGGCTTCTCCTTATGTGCTGCTGAGCTGCAGAACTACCAAACCATTTGTCTACGTATTGCTTTTCAGCTACAAGCACGATACATTAAAATTCAAAATAAATTTATTTACAATATGTACATTTAAATATAATCAGATTTGTAGTTTGTTGGAGCCTTACAGTGCGGCAGTTTTACACACATATTAAATACAATTAAATTATACGTAGCTGCTTTTCAACTATACTCTATCCAACGAGAGAATGGACTTGCTTTGCGCATCGGCGACTGAAGAGGAGGGGCTCTGTAACGAGCTACGCAGGACCGTCATTCGATGAAATAAATTGTGTACAAACTGTGAATAGGTACAAACTTGTACAAACTGTGAATAGGTAGGCAGTAGTAGGTACTTTATATAATTAGGTACCAGGTAGGTATCGGACCCAGGCGCCGGCCCTGGCTACCTGCTGAGCCAATTAAGACGTTGAGGGCGTTGAACCAATGTTCTAAGGGGCGGAGATCTGACCAAAACAGACGAATTTTCGCTCGAGTGCAAGTCCATTCTCTCGTTGGATACAGTATAGTTATTTTGGTCTTTGCTTATGCCTTCTGCAGCTTATATTCTCCTGATAGCTATGGTGCTCAACCTGCCGGCATGCTCGCCCCCCTCCCCCCCCCCGCGTCGAGTAACAATGGAAGACCGAAGCACTGGCAGTTCTAAAATGCATGCATACTAGGCAAATGGCGAACTTAGCCGATATGCTTCGGGTGCACCGTTTATTAACGGCTCCGGGAACATCTCATCGAGCTGTAGTACACTACAGATATTCGGTAATTGGCATTGTGGCTGGCTGTTGGCTCGGTCATACGAGGTGATTTTAGTGTTAAAGAAATTTTAGCGTCCATCAGTTGAATCTAATAATGTCACGAGCATGTTCTATTAATTACCAAGTACGCATATTTTTTGGAGATTTACATGATATACCTGGATTTTTTAGCCATTCACCTCAACGAGTAGCTGTCTTAAACCAAATAGTTGGGAAAAATATTCCACGTTGAATTCCTACATGCTGGAATTTCAATATTCGCACAGTAAATGTTGTTTATGAATATAGAGACTCTATTAATTTAGGAAAATGCAATAATGTAAGTTACTCAGATTTTTATATTATGCCATTATTAATAATTAGGTACTACTAGAGCTAATTTAATTGTTTTTGGTTTTCCTCTGTTATATTATTTTATATATTGGTCGTAATTCATGCAGCACACCCAATAACAAGTGTCACGAGCCGCCACTCGTAATAGGTCAAGAAATATCCTTCAAAAAATTTTTTACCCTAAGAGAGTAGAAAACCCTCGGATTAGGCTTAAATTGTAGAAAATTTAGTTTGCTTGCTACAAAAGTATAAGTGAGGATACCCAGAAAATGCTTCCTTAAGGTAGTTTTTTGAAAAAAAACTAAAACAGCGGGCAGAATTGTGCAGTTTATCGAGCACCACGGGAGTAGCGCAGGGTTTTCAGAGTTCCACACTGGGTATAAACTACTCTCAGGGGTCCTAATAACATATACAAAAATCGTAGATGCGCTTGCAAATGCGCATTAAGTTTGAAGCTTTCATTAACTGGTCTACAATGTTTTACTCTAAAGTCAAACCAAACCCCTTTGAACTATCCCAAAATGTACTACCTACCCATATAAAATAAGCACACTTAGCACTGTTGATTACTTTATTGGAATAATTGCAAAAATTAAAAGCTGCTCATATTTTGTTAAGCTTTGGAAATTATGGAAATATTTCTTGGCGTAAAATATAATTCATGGTACAAATTATTAAATTTGAAACGAAATAATAAACAAAATAATATGCATTTTTAATAGTATGGATATAAATATTATGGAAGCGACTGTACACCTAAATCATCATCGTCCTCATCTTTGTCTTCATCCTCATCTTCTCTGTTAAATAAATTATATGCATAAGTCTGCCTATTTCGATCATTTCGTGCCTCAGACAAAGACGGTTTCGGACTCCGCTTTGGCCACTGTTTATTAGGTCTCGAAAATTAATTGCCTTCACCTGCTTCTATATTTCGAGCCTGTTTCTCAATTCGTAGGGAACTCTTCGAAATTTTTGTTGCAGCTAGGATCCTTTCGATTGTATGGGATAGAGGTATAATTGGCTCACAGGCTTCTGCTTCCTGTAGCATAAATTGGGCAACATTATGTATAATCTGTAACACCAATGAACAATGAACGTAGTAGCTCCGATGTATTTTCTTGTGCGAATTTATTTACCTCTCTACTTTGGCTGTGGATCACTTGACCCCTTCTCCCCAACTTTTCACTTTCAGCCATCACTTTACGGTTTTTCACTAGTCTTGTTCTAATAAACTACCAAACACAACACGACCGAACAACAACCAATGAATAAAATAAAGTCACAACAAATCACCAGGAATACAACATAAGAAAAAACGCACATGCCAGACGCAATACGAAAAGACAGTAACACTAAAGGAACCTGTCGAAATATTTTAGAAGTAGAAATCTTTTGAAGTTCAGGTAGAAAACCCCATTCCGAGAAATAGCCGGCCGACGCTAATGACCGCCGCATGTCGCTCCAGTTGTCAAACAGACGGCTACCCCTATTAATGTCTTAAATTCGCCCGATACGAAAACAGGTTTTTCGCGCAGAGATGACGCTGGTGTCTTTTCATTTCAATTTACCTCTACCCAGTATTTGTTAATAATGAACATATCAGGAGCAACTGACTGAAAATGTGAAAGAAGATTTTCGCTTTGGATTAAACTTGATCACTGGTGCAAAAGTCTCATTTTCAAAAGCCAATTTTCAGAGTAGAACTCACATTAAAGATAGTCATGGTCATACTGGTTGCAGTTCAGCCACATATTAAACGATTTATAGATCGTAAAGCAGATATTCCATAACATGACACCTTTTTAAATCTCAAATAACACCCCTGGCAGTTGTGATCAGGAACTTGCATCCTCTGTCAGTTTATTACGTCGTCTCCCCACCTATACCAACCCATTGATTTATCTGATCTAATTAATTAATTTTATGCTGAAAGCAGTACCAACAGTATACATTAAGTTGGCTGCATAATAATTATTATCAACGAGTACTTAATTAAGATTAATTAATTATTAACAAGTAACATTTAATTTAGTCTTACCAGAGTACTTTCAAAATTATCTGGTGTGCTCCAATTACTCCATAAGTGGCTTCCCTGATAATTGTAAAATAAAATATGTTTAGTTATTAATCAACGGTAATGTATTTTTAAAATATTTTAAAAATAATACTTACAGGAGTTGGGGGCGTATCTGGTTTTGGCGGTGAAACCTTTTTCATAGTACTTTGTACCATTTCGGCAGGTGGTGGTGGTGGCCAGTTACTATTCTCTTTTTTATTATTCATTGCATAATGACTAGACTTGTACATCGAAGATGGTAATGGCACTGAATGCTCTAAAAATAAACAAAGTTCATTTATTCTAATTAAGGTACGTATATACATGCTAAGATATTTGTACTGACTATTTGATTAATTTTAGATCACAATAGTATTATATAAAATATATAATTGTTTCCTAATAAATATTAAAGTAAATGTCCATAGATTTTAACTAGTGTGCAAGTAAGTATCTTGACAGCAATCTGGAGATAACATCTATCAATCTATGGGTTTAGTTTATACAATATGTAAACTATCGGACATAAAAAGTGGCGCACCTAGATTTTATCCCAAATTTGATGTTCAATAACTTTCAAACCAGCCTATCGATTTTGATAATTTTTTTTTGTTTGAAAGGGCGATTCTTGTGGATGACTATTTTGTAATTGGCTTTCCATAAAAAATGTATTTTTTAATATGTACAGCCTTTTAAAACCGATTATGATTTTGACACGAAATTTGAATGTCGCTGTGGAGTGAAATTTTATTTGTATTGAATTCTTAGGTTGATCACGGTGTTTACCATTCTTTTTTCAATATTCTCTTTTTTGAATCACCTCTCTAGCCCCTTCAGCAACGAAGATGCGACATTTTAGATGAAACGGTGTTATTAAGTTTGATATTCAAAAAGGAGGCCGTGGAGCTGAAAATGTCTAAAAAGTTCATCGTTTAAGAAATGTTTAGCGTTTTTGATTACGGACGCTGAAATAATTGTTACTTACAAGTACAAACAACATCAAAAAGAAATAACAAACAAAGAATTATTCAATTATTTCCGTATGTGCAAGAACTTAAGGGCGTAATGGAAGTTAACCAGCCTTTCTATGATAGCCTGCCGCACCAACCAGGAACAAATAACATTTTCATACCTAACTTTATCAATATAAAATGTAAAAATAAAGATTTCTCCATTTTTGATATATTACTTTTATCCCATAACAGTATTTTTATGTAGTAAAAAGCATGCATTCCTTGATTTTCCTGTAAAACAGTAATTGCAATAATAATTGAAGACATAAGTGGATAAAGGTGTCATGTCACGATATGATTGCCAATGGTTTTGCTAAACATTTCCAAAGTGTATACTTACCTCCTGGACCAGATTTGACAACAAATGATTATATAAAAGATATAAATATAAGTAGCTATTTAGACATTGATCATATATCCAAGGAGCAAATTATAAACGCTAGTAAAAAATTGAAAAATAAGTTAACTACTGGTCCCGATAATGTTCCTCCTATTATTGTTAAAGATTGCATTCAATCTTTCTTAGTACCTCTATATCACATATTCAACCTTATTGTTAAAACAGGTACTTTTCCCAATTACTGGAAATTATCTCGTGTGTGTCCTGTCTATAAATCTGGTCTAATTTCCGACATTATTAACTACAGACCTATAGTATTAATTTCAATGTTTTCTAAACTGTTGGAAATTATACTGGGTGATACAATATATGTACATGTAAAACATATTATACCAGAACAGCAGCATGGTTTCGTTAAAGCGCGTAGTACGGAAGGTAATCTTTGCATTTTCACACAATTTACATCAAATTCGTTCGATGCCAAACACCAAGTTGATGTTGTCTACACGGATTTTAGCAAAGCGTTTCACCGCGTTTCACATATATTGTTATTGGGAAAATTATCTTTCTTTGGAATATCCAGTCACATTATAAATTTGCTTAGATCATATTTGTCCGGTAGGAAACTTTTTGTAGAAATTGATGGTATCAAATCTACTGCATTTGTTGCCAGTTCCGGTGTGCCACAAGGTTCAAATTTAGGACCCTTATTATTCACTTTATTTATTGCTGATATCTCTTATAAAATTAATTCCCCAAAACTTCTATTTGC
>CAXKVY010011877.1:0-13130 GCA_964058915.1 Tetropium fuscum
TATCCACTCCTCTTTATTAAGTGGGACATATAAAATTGCAATAAACATTTGGAAAATTCTAAATTACTGAATTTTGAAAGGAAACTGCCATGATCCAGCTTATCAAAAGCCTTTGCGAGACAGTCCTCACGCCAACTTGGGATTTTGCATCAATTGTATCAAAAATAAATTGAGTTATACAGGAGTTTCGTTGAAGTAGATCTACCTTTAAAGAATCCATCTCACTAATACGATTTTAAACAAATGAAAAAGTTGCTTCCTGTAACAGAATTTCATAAGCTTTCGAAACATTATTTATAAGAGTTTTTGGTCTGAAGTTTTCAGGATCGTCTTTATCTCCTTTCTTATAGATATGAACGATTTTGGAATTCTTAAGTACGTCTAAAAAGTCGTTAGTTTTAATAAATATATTAAATAAAATTGTAAAGAGAGCAGCAAATATACTACCAGTTGTTTAATAAAACTGCAGGAACGTTAACAAGTCCCATGGTATTTTTCGGTTTGATTTTTTTAACGCAATTATTATATCTTGTTCAATGAATCGATTGAGTCATAAATTATCTGTCTTAAGATCAGAAACAAGAGGGTTAATTATAGGTAGAGTGGATTTTTCAAATGAACTGCTAAAAAAATTTAAAATGTTTTTGCAATATTTTTATTGCCCCATAAGTTTCGATAAGACATCGCTAATGGTAAATTATTATTTGTCTTCCTGTGATTGATTCCGTTAATTTTCTATACATAATATGTTAATAATTATGTAAGAAATTAAGGGCAATGGGCAATACGTTATATTTATTTATTTACTAAATAGCATTTTAAATATATCTTTTAAAAAAAGATTTTAAGGTGAAAGGGAGTGCTAAATAATGCAAGGATGTTCGACAAACATACAACTTCCACCTGCGTAGATAACATAGATATAGCGTAAAAATCGGTATTACCTTTTATGGGTGATTTGTATTATCCATTAACATTCATGATAAATCTGAAAACACAACCTGATGCGGACTTCAATGTTGCCTTAAAATTTTCCGTATACTTTCATTTAAATATATTTGTAATTAAGCTTCCTTTACCAACTTTTCCCAGAAAGGCAACAACCAATTAAAGATACCACTTATTTTATGGTACAATATGAGAATCGTAATTTTGGTTAACATGGTTCTTAATGATTTGGGTAGATACAAGAGTATGATGCAAGTATCCAGGAGGTATTATTCCATAGGATTTCCTCATGCATGTAAATTGGATGGTAAAAATCCTTGATGTTTAAACAACATAATAATAATAATAATAATAATAATAATAATAATAATGCATGAATTTGG
Source organism: Tetropium fuscum (assembly GCA_964058915.1). Classification (NCBI taxonomy): domain Eukaryota; kingdom Metazoa; phylum Arthropoda; class Insecta; order Coleoptera; family Cerambycidae; genus Tetropium; species Tetropium fuscum. The sequence continues at coordinate 1,332 of CAXKVY010011877.1, forward strand.
ACACGGTAGAAATATGGATATGTACTAAGTAATACGTAATTTGGAGAAACAATAAAAAGATGTAAATGGGAGAGAAAACAATAAAAGGTACATGCCATAAAAGTATAGAGACAAAAGCAGAAAATTTTATCAGTATCAAGTGAAATAATTTTAAATTTCAATTCTGTTAACTTCTGTACAGTCGCGCAAAGTACAGTTTGGGACCTAATGTTATTTAGGACTGTGATTTCCGTTTCAGTTGTCTTAGAGAGATCATTTATGGGTGTAGCTCTATGTTTTTGGGGGCGAGAAACCTGATTATAATTGTCTCGAGGCCTTGAGGCCCTTAGTACATAGTACATGATACATAGTACATAACCTTGAAAAAAATATAATCGGACAAAACAATTTCGTAGCCAAACAATCGATTTTCATGAAAATTTGGAATTAAGCTTCTTTTACCCTTGGCATCAAAAGTGACATATGACTTGTGTTTTTTGTATTTAAGGAATAAAAAATACTAATTTTTATTTATTTTAAGGTGAAAAAAATTGAAGAAATGCAGGTTTTAACATTTTCTGGATTCATATCTTATTTAATTATGCACAATAAAGCTTCTTTCATGTTCTCGAACATGATGTTGCGATGTATTCCAAATTTCAACCCCCAAAAACCACCCCTATGACTCTTATATTGTAGAAATTTGACATTTATATAGGTATGTATATACACGATACACCTACATATTATCAATTATCAAACTCCAAAATTTTCTGGAATGGAAAAATTCCACAAAATAACCAATATCATAACTCCCGCTTTAAAGCTACAGCGTCCATTCAACAACCACTTTCCAGCTAATTTCAATAACTACAAGATCATATACATTAATATGCCCAAACACTTTATATTCAAAAGGTACCGGTTTAAAAGGCTCGGGAGGGGTGATCCGTTAATTTTTATCCCACGTCATAAATAGAAATAAATCAAAAATTTTTGTTCAGAAAAAACCTACACTTGTACTATATAACCTACACTCTTGTACATTTTTTACGTATATTTTTTAGTTTTAGAATTATTTGGACAATAAAGAATGAATGAATGAAGAAAATTAAGAAATTTGAAAAATACGTTTTTCATTTCCGTCATATTTTTTTTCGAAAAACACGCATTCTAACCCTACCAAACTTTTGGATTATATGGATAACATTAAAATAAAATAACTTAAAGTATATCCCTTAATAAAATAACTTAAAGTTTATCCCTTGATAAAATAAAGTAAAGGGAAACAGTCAATATCCATTCTAGTGGGAATGGCTGGGGCTGGTTTTAGCGCTAATTTTTTTGCGGTCCACAGTTTTATGCATCGTATCTCGCTGAGTTATAACACAATATTAAAGCAGCTCATTTTAAACGTATTTCTAAGTACTACTAAAAAAGTTCTAAAAGTTTTTCTCAAAAAATGTATCAGTTTTCCGTTATTTAACTATTCAACGTTAAATAATCTCGAACCAAATTGCAGAAAAAGAGTTTTTCTACAATCGCCTCAATAGTAGGCTTTTGCGCTCTCAATTCTCAAAGCAAAGTACGCCATTTCCGATGATGACATAATTGTCGCTTTAAAGCGGCAATAGTGTCAATTCCCGCTCGCTTCTTTATTATAAATTCCTTAGCAGGCGCTTGTCAGTCAAAAATGACACAAGAGAAATGTAGCTAACAAAAAAAACAAAAAATAAAAATCGGTTCATATATAAACATATCTCAATTACATACAAGAACATACTGTATTAAGCGATTGTAGAAAAAATGTTGTATGTATTACGAGCACAAACTGCCATTGTCGCTTTTGAAAGAATACCTTCAAATTAGAATTTCTTTGGCAAGCGGCAATGCAGTACTTTGCACTCTTAACACACAAATAACTATTTCTTCAACGAGTCATAAACTCCCTTTATTTTAGACCTACCGCGTTTATAAAAAAAACGATCCCTTTATTTTCTTATAAGCTTAATTTTTCGTCATTTTCACCGTCTAAAAACATGAATTTTTAACATTTTCTATCGCGAATAACTCCTTTATAGCAAATAACCTTTATAGAAAAATGTTTACTTATAAATAATGTGTCCCTGTATCGACTTCCGTGGTTATTTTGAGTAAAAACATTTCCATCCACGAGAAGGGGTGGCATCCACCCTCGGGATATAAAAAACTTCCTGATCCGATCGGACCCTATTCTGAATATGGTCATTAGGTCCCTACTGACACGACAGAAAATAAAAAGCGCTTTTAACCTCTTGTGCATAATTCTTATAGCAATGCGCCTGACTGTTTGGCTGATTTGATATTTTGATTTTTCACCGAAGTTTAATATATTTTTTTGTAATAAAAATGAAAATGTTATTTTACAGCTAAAGCGGGAAAACAGTCAGCAAAGGCCGGAAAAAAGCTTAGATCATACGAAGACTAGAAATCGTGATCAATTCAAGAAGGATAAATATACTGATTGTCCGTTACGTACTAATGTCCTTGAGGCCTAACGTCTAGCCTATATGGACGAATTGCATATTTATGGTTCGTGTCAGCTTGTCACCATATACCTTCCTCTTTCTTCCGCCCATTATCTCACCAAACTATACAACTATACATAAATATGACATGGGTCGAAATCAGAAATAATTAACAACCGACCTGCCAACCAATAAAGATTTATCTTGAATGCTTGGAAAACGAATGGTATACTAAAAACCACAAAAATCAAATAAAATATCAAAAACGTATTGCTCAAAATATTATAACTCAAAGACGTCGTCAACATGTAACAAATCTTCTAAATGTCAATTTCTAATTATCTTGGGACTTAGACAGAACGATTAAAGTGCAGTATGGTAAATTCTTCGGAAAACATTGTGAAATAGAGAAATTGATAAAGTATAAATTATATGCAGTTGATTTCCACAAGTATAATATGTTATTATTGGTTGGTTAATATTGTTACGGAATCGTGAGAAGCGATTGTGCACGATATATTGAAAATTTCCTAATTCTAGGGAAAATCTGCACAATCTGGCAACATTGCATCCGACGATGTGGTACCATCGCATCTAGGGATGCCAGATACAACCTCTAAACTGCGAAGTTTCAACCCGCTATGATCTGGCCCTCCTGGCCCCATTTAGCAGTATAATAACATGTTGACTAGCCCCTGTAGAACTCTTTGAGGTGCCCTGTATACAATCTAGTTGAGAATAGTTGAGAACAATCTAGAATGGGATAGAGTAACCGAGAAGCTTCCAGAAGCTTTGAGAACATTAAAAATAGTATATAAGGGCCAGCCGATCGCTACATTAGTCAGTTTAGTTTAAACGCTCTTAGAGACAAGATCAAGTAACAACTAATTAAAAGTGTCAGTAGTGATTTATCATTGTAGACAGTTGTGACTTGTTGTGTTTGGACGTTAATAAAGTGTATTTGGATTCTGGACAGTACCACTTAGTATACGAACCCAGTGGCGTAACAATATTCTCTTATAAAAGATCGCCTCTCTTGATCCTTTCCTCTTTGTTTTGCCAGCATGTTAATTAATTCCTTCAAATGTTCCTTTTGGGCATATCTTTCTTCCCCCTTTTCTGATTTTCGTTTTATTTCATCTTCCATTCTTTCTCTTCTTTATCTGCTTTCCGTCTCATTTCATCTTCCTCTTTGTTTTCTTAGCATCCCCATTAGGAGAGAAGTGCATGAAATGCAGTAGTAATAGTCCGAGTATTTATCTTGCAAATTAATGAGTAGTGCCGATATCTTCCAGTGTATTTTGAGGTTACTGCATTTATACTGGGAATTTTACTTCAAAGAAAACACTTATTGTTATCGAAGGACGAATGAAGTAATTATAAATAATGGCTTAAATTTAATTAGCAATTAAACCATTTTAGCAAATCTGATCATATAAATTACATTAATCTGTGAGTGGCAGTCATCTCAGAGCAACGACATAATTGAATATTATTACACGGTTATTTTCATATTAGTACTATTTTTAATTCAACCAGCATTAATATTCATGCTTGCAATAATTATGAGTCGTTACATAACTCAGCAGCGGATACGAATTGGATTTTCCTTTTTCAGGACCGTAATGACCGGTTCTGACTAACTGGAGTAAGTTCTACGTGGGTGGAAGGAAGCTCCATCTCCGAGTTTGACTGATATATTTAAAATTATGATCACAAATGCGCTATAATTACCTGCTTAGAGTCAGTTTTAATATACTCTACTAGGTATTTGATCACGTTTTATTATAAGAGGTATGTAGGTATATATATATATATTTTATAATCTTTATTAGTTTTCTTCTTTAATAGTTTTCATTTCATCCACTGATATAATCCCGGTGTGACATCGTGAACATAAACTTAATTAATTAGCCAAATTCAATTAAATAGATTGGTCTACCAGAAATCTATTATGAATTTACACTTCCTGTACCTATATTAGGCAGAGTACCGTGGTTTCAGGAATATTTGCAGAAGATGACAATTGTCCTAAGAACAGCCAAGAAACATCCAGAGTGCCCTTGCTTCCTTCTACTGCAAAAAGCACAGAGCTTAGGCGCTTATCTTATGGTAGGTAGTATTTAAATGCGGATTAAAAAATATGTTCGCCATTTCCCGAAATAATTTAAGAAATATTTATTATAAAGCAATAAATAATAATAAGTTGTTTTGCATTTTTGGCAAGACATTTGAAATTTGTAATGTAAAAGATAAAAAACATTCATGGCCATAAGAATTCTAATAGTGGCGTCACTTTCGGAAACTTTTAAGGGTATTTTACATGTAATTTTATCAGTTAATATCAGAAATATATCCCGTACACTTGTTCAAACTTCCTCCCTTCCTCCCTTCCTAAACTGTTTGAACCAAAATTCATCAATATTTAAGGTAAACTAAATAAATTAAATAATTAGCTGCAATATGATTGGTCACATTATGTGAAAATAACATAACATAACCCTCGTTGTCAAGGAACTTGGATTGTTTAGAATTGGTAAACTTCCGTAGAAACGAGTAACAATAATGAGATCTGCAATAGCGTCCTTTTACAAGCGGCAGCTACGCTTATGTGTATGTAAGATTTATAAATTATAATAAGTTAAACAATAATTAAATAAGAAAATTTCAGCTACCATATTCAGTTATCAACGGGTAAACAAGTGGAGAAGAAAATTAGCCAAGATTTATAGTGTTCTGACTTGGTAATACGTTATTCTAAGCACGGTGTTCCTAGGGAGAGGGTACGAGGCTAAAATAGTGTACGAAGAAGGAAAAGGAGGAGGGAATCGCTCAGAGAGAATAAAGTAAGCAGAGGATAAAAGGTTTATCCAAATTTTCCTTGTTAAATCGATACCTACCTAAGAACTACAGTCAAGAGTAGTGAATACCCATAGTAAAGGTGATTCCGACAGATGGCAGCATCGTGAAGTAGAGGATAAGCAGTTTTCCAATTAGTAGTACGAGGTCCTTTCGATAGATGGTGATTCCGATAGATGGAATGAGTTTGGTGTAAATAAATAATAAACAAAGTGAAGTTCGGTTTTAATAATATTGTGGTGCTTTGATAACTGAAAGGATTATATATATATATATATATATATATATATATATATATATATATATATATATATATATATATATATATATATATATATATATATATATATATATATATATATGTATATATATATATATATATATATATATATATATATATATATATATATATATATATATATATATATATATATATATATATGTATATATATATATATATATATATATATATATATATATATATATATATATATATATATATATATATATATATATATATATATATATATATATATATATATATACTGCCCATGTAATTAGTTGTAAGATTGCGTAGCTTGGCGTAGGTCTTAATATTAAGAATATAATATATTAATATATTTTGAATATTTCTTTCAAAATATTACTCCTCACAGAGTTTTATGATTTGCATGTATGCACTTAAGCATGCTACTTACTACTTACTTTCTTTTCTAGATAATTTTGGTAACCACATACTTCATTTAGTGTGTTAAACCGTCTTATAGACATATTTACTTCACTGTGTTAAACTTCCGTCTTATAGACATATTTACTTCTCTTTGTTAATAAAACAACCAAGTTTCTATAGTTATGAATTATCATTACTCTCATGTAAGAGTGGGAAAATAACCTGATATCATTAAATAACGATTAAACATGTCAATCTCCATAAGATTTACCAAGAATCATTTGCCAGCAAATTAGTTTCAATATTCCAAGTAACCTAGTTGAACCTCCCCTACTAGACTATAGAGGACTCAAGCTCAGCAGTGAACTTTTATAATTAATATAAATAAATGTTCAAAGAACTGGCGCCTAGGGAAATTTAGCAGTAGTATCGAGATCGTGACAGTATAGCAGACTTATCAGGTGTTCATACCCTGTGCTTTCACTGCATAACTTCACTCACAAATCTTATCAAATTATTACAATTGTCACCCAACAGTGAGGCTTATACAATACACATATTACAAATTACAATTTGTCTCCCGAACGTAGGGCATTAAGAAATCAATTTATTACAATTGGCATCCGAAAGTGGGGCATTAAGAATTCATACATAATAATTATAATAATTTGGCGCCCAACATGGGGCATTAAGAGCGCATAGTAATAAAATTATTACAACATATATACATATATATGTATATAATATACAATATACAATATATATATATATATATATATATATATATATATATATATATATATATATATATATATATATATATATATATATATATATATATATATATATATATATATATATATATATATATATATATATATATTGAGCATCTAAAGTAAAAAATATTTTTTGTACTTAGTGTTTCAGTAAATCTTTTATTTTGATTTCATTCCTTCGATATAAAAATGTATTCCTTAGTGTAATGGTTTTTCATTATTTTTTTCAAATGAGTCTTATTTATTAAATAATTCCTTTTACCTTCTTTTATTTTGTTTCCACCGCCTAACTAAATATTTTTGTTACAGTAGGTAGTAACAATGTTCATTACTATGCAATAATTATCGATACTAATTTTAATGAAGAAAGCAAAATGGGTTAGGTACAGCAATTGTAATGGCCGAAAATAAAAGATAAATAAGTATTTCTTAAGTAGGTAAAATAAAAAAATGGAGTTCCTATCTTAGTTTTTATAATATCGTTGGTTGTTTAGAGATTTTTTTTTAAATAAGAAAGCTCTAGTTAGTCTGTTCAGCTACTGATTATGCCCAAAAAAATATGAGACACAAAGTTGCGTACCAGAATAACCAGAACCGTACCAGAAGTCTTTCGATATCACGGCACACTAAGCATCAATATCTGCCAAGGTTCATATCATGGCCACCTATGCTTAATACAATAAAATGATTATTAACTGTCAGTTTAAAAACAAATGCTATGGTGCGATACATGGTTGAAAAGAGAATTTAAAGACGAATCAGATGGACAAAAAAAATATACAGGGTACCATTTAAAATAACAAAGTTTGCGTCACTTCCGCTTAAACCGGAAGTTTAAGGAAATGTTTGAAATGCTCAAAAAAGGACAATTATGTAACATACAACTCTCCCAAAGTTGAAAATTTTAACTTTTTAAATAGTAAAGTTACAGAGCGTTACATGTCTCCTGTGTCACCCGGTATATTATATATATATATATATATATATATATATATATATATATATATATATATATATATATATATATATATATATATATATATATATATATATATATATATATATTAGCTTTGAAATTCTTTGCTATTCATATTTATTTTGTGAAAATAAATATGAAAAAACCCAAGATTACTTTTCACAAAAAATATATATATATATATATATATATATATATATATATATATATATATATATATATATATATATATATATATATATATATATATATATATATATATATATATATATATATATATATATATATATATATATATATATATATATATATATATATATATATATATATATATATATATATATATATATATATATATATATATATATATATATATATATATATATATATATATATATATATATGACCTATATATGACCTGAAGGGACTGCATAGCCGCTACTCTGATTTTCTGACATATAAATACTTCGTGTTATACACATCAATAAATTATTATCATTATAATTATTATTATACTCGTACTTTGTTTTTTATATTAAATACCCGACTCTGCGAAGAGTATCCTATAGAATGTTACACATTTTATAATTTCATTTGTTTATATGTGTATAAAGTTTATAAAATTAAGGTACGTTTCCCATAAGAGTATAAATATCAATCAGCATGTGTGTAGATATCACATGCCAACGAGATTCCTAAGAATCTGGTAGAGTCAACATACCATCATGCGCACAGACAAGTCTAAGCGCACATCTGTGATTTCCTTTGGCAGAAATTTGACGTTATCAATGACCGGAAGTTGGGCGAGTTTTTGTCAACGAGCGCGAAGTCGTGTGTATACTGGACCATGTAGAGCAAGACCAGTCCCGACCTCATTCCGAAGCGAGGATATGATTGACTGGCTTCATTTTCAATAGCATAAAGTGACACGTAGCGTCAAATTGATTGCCAATTATCGTCGTAAATGCACAATGCCTATACGCCTGTCTGAGGAATGTTTTTCTTGACCCACGTATCACATATTTATGTTTTTTTGCATTCTAGGCGACTCCCATATTTGTGTAATATTAGTGTAGTAGCGTAAGAATCATTGAAAAGTAAACGTGGATAAGAATGATTGAACAATATTTGATTCGTTGAGGATATTATACTTTTATTAGGTCAAAAGTGATAGGACGTTTATCGGCGTCAAGTTTCATAGATACACCAAAAGAAATGTTTTTAAATTTTCATAATTATGAATAAAATTGGTATAATTTGAAAGGCATTTCGAGATATAATTTGTTGCAAAATACTAGTGCTATTTTTAGCACCAAGCAGGTATCCTTACTGTCCATCAACGTATTAATTAGTTATACTTCTGGCTTGTTTTGTGCTATTTTATGCCTACCTCTCATTGTGTATAAATGACAGCGTTAATGAATTATGCACGATCATTATGGTGACCATATGGCAAGCAAAATATTTTATGTTCTCTTTTACAATACACATGGCAATAGTACCAATACCTCCAGTACTTATAATACGTTTATAAAGAAATAGGACCTGATAAAATTTTCTACAATTAATTAACTAGTAATATATTAGTATAGAGCGTTCAAAGTCCCTTAGGCTCCTAGCTATGCAATATTTCTCCATTATCTTCATACAAATCATACAAACCTCTTTGTTTCGTTTCTAACCTGAATCTCATCCTGGACCATCCCTGTTCTTTTATTTCCATCGGAGTTAATTTCAGTACTTTTTTACTACCCTATTATCCCCTCTTCTTCTAATATGCCCCTACCAAATTCTTTGTACCCTTATAAATTGTGTAATTGTAGGTTTTTCGTATAATTCGTCATTTAATATCATTCGTCATTATTTTTGCATTCCCATATAATAATTATAATAAACGCTTTATTATTTCCACATATTTAAAAAACAACAACATATTATAATTGGCTTTGTTAATGGAAATAAAGGGTAATATCCGTAGCTTACTACGTAATGCATATCAGATGCTGATAAGACTATAGCTAATTTACTTAATGTTATGAAAATGGCTAAATAAAAATAGAAGGCGATGATAAAGACGATGATAAAGAAGGCGATGATAAAGGCCAAGAAGATAAGAAAGAAGGAAGAGCATAAATATAAAGAATTTACAGGACATACATTTAGGTATTTTTAAATTTATTTAGGTACCGAATTTAGGAGTTACATATTATAGGAAATGTAAATATGGTATTTTTTCTCCAACCGAAATTCACTTTAATTATTATTTTGTGCTTTGAAATTATTCAAACCACATTGGGATATTAAAAGAAAATAGGTAAGTAGGCTATATATAGATGTAGTCATGAATACTTTGTCAAATGTAATCGCCATATTGCTAATGTAGTTCATTTGTGATTGTGTGTGCGGTTCAATTGGCTGAAAACTGTAAAAATGGAATCTAATGACGATTTAGGTCTAATGTAATGACCTGAGGAGATACTTCAGGTATCTCAGGAAGACGGAAATGGTACTTTTCACAAGGAAAAGAAAACTAAAGCCAATGAGAGCACCCGTTCTCCTAAACACATCATTAAATTTTGCACCACAGGTGAAATACTTGGGTGTAACCTTAGATGCTAAACTAACCTGCAATTATTACCTTCAAAGAGGAATAAATAAGGCCTACATATCATATGAGAAGTGTCGCAGAACCGTAGGGAAAACCTGGGGAATGAAACCCAGAGTGGATATATACTGCTAATATAATAAGACCAAGGATGGCCTATGAAGCTGTTGTCTGATGGCTCAAGAGTCAACAAATAACAGTAAAACTCAAGCTATGCCAGGTACAAAGATTTGCCTGTCTGAGCATAACGGGAGCTATGCGACAACACCAACGAGCAATGGAGGTAATGCGGTGTCTTCTACCACTAGCTTGCACTACCAAATCCGTTGGCATAATACCAAACGCGAGCTGTGGCCAAACTAGACCCCGCCTGTGGACTGAGGCTGTTAAACGATACCCCTTTTCCAGTCATATGCAGATGGTATTCCGCCTCGGCTTGTCTTTGATAAACCTTACACCATACAAACTACTGGTGAAGATGAGACCGCTGTTGAAGGTGTAAACTATGTCTCAAAGACGGATCAAAGAAGAAGGAAGGAGCAGGCTGTGGTATATATTCCAGAAATCTGCGCATCCGATGCAATTGGACTATGGATAAAAATTCCAGTATAGTACAAACAGGACTCGCAGATATAAACATGGCCGCAGAAGAGATTGCTTGCAGAGAAATAATGGACAAGATAATCAGAATATGCACAGATAGTAGACAATCACACTACTTGCCCTGAAAAATTATAAAATAACTACTATGGGAATGTCACCAAGCACTTGAGAGCCTGTCAAATGAATAACATGTGCCTATGTTGGGTCAAAGGACACTCACAATGCAATGGCAATTAAGAAGCTCATGAACTGGCCAAGAAGGCATCCAGCCTGAAAATTCTTGGGTCTGGTCCTTTAAGTACACTACCAATTGCAGTGAAACTCCAAATAATAAAGGAAAACACCCATAAGAAATTTAAGACGTTATGGGATGAAACAAGTAGCTGTCAGCTGGCCATAAATCTCCTAAGATATCCCAGCGAAGAGACAGTGAAGAATTAGCTGGCAATGTCTAGGGGAAATCTACGATTTGTAACAGGAATCCTACCCGGACACTGTCGGGTAAGGAAGAACCTCTATAATATGAGACAAATCCGTCTGCAGAGGATGTGAACAAGGAATGAAACGGTCATGTACTTTGTGAGTGTCCCGCCGTGTCATCGACTAGAGAATCCATATTGGGGGAACGTTGGCCTTCTATGGACAATTTGAGGGAAACGCCCTAGGCAACCTCATCACCTTTTTTATAACATTAGGCTGGTCGATGCCCTAGGGAGACATTTCCCTCGTTCCAAGAAATTCCTCCTGAGGAAATTCGCAAAAAATTTTATCCATGAATATGAGGATCTTGAAATATCTGGAGGTAAATAGAGGACACCTCGACA
>CAXKVY010011878.1:0-24047 GCA_964058915.1 Tetropium fuscum
AAGCGTAACAGCGTGCTTGTGTTAGACAATGCGTCTTATCACAACGTTATTGATGAGAAGAAACTCTCAATTTCTTCACCAAAAATTAGTGAATTTTTTTTTAATAAAAAAATCCAAATGATCTAACGAAAACAAAACCAGAATTATACAAATTGGTGAAATAAAATAAAACAAAACATCTGGGGTATAGTCAAACGGTGGGTGGCTTTTACCTTTTACCATAATATCACTTTCAAATTGGCTAAAAGTTGAGGAGCAATCTTCATAAGTGTGGCCCAATACTTTTGTGAAAGTAATAGATGTTGAAGAAATAATCAGCGAAAAAGAGAATTATTTTGACACCGCATTTTATAGACTTTCGATCATATGATCAGTATGACAGTGACGGTAGCAACTGCAACCATTTCTCTGGTGTTGCCTATTTGGCCGATCAAGACTTTTATAATTTACTGTTCATCAAAAGTGCTGTAGTTTTGATTACAAAATAAAATTAGGAAAAATACGGAGCCTATAATAATACAGCCTATAATTAAGTACAAATAATATACCTAGTATATTATTTGTACTTAATAGTTATTTTCTTGCTTTATATCAGTTGCAATATAAAATGTTGGTACTAGTTTTTATTTTACTTCCTTTTACCCTCTAATTCCGAACCGCCTGGCAGATAGGCAACTCACTGTAAGTACTTCGCGCAGTTTAATGGCTCTGCCAATGTATATTTTAGAAAAATGCACTACCTGTGTTCAATGACGATTTTGTATGGATATCATTACGAACCCTAAAAAAACACAAATTCCCTACTAATGTTTTATTCATTTTAATGTAATTCTTATATATTTCCGGTGCAAAGGTTAAATATTGGTTGATGGAATAAGTTGTGTTTGACATAAATCAGACATAAAAAATTACAGGTTATATGGGACTTAAAAATGTACATTTTTAAGAAATTTCATTAAGATCGAATGGTTTTTGTGGACGATAAAAATAAAATATAAAAAAATTGGTCTGTGCTGTTTGGAGTTTTGACGTTATATTGAAAAATGTTTGAAATAAAAGTTGTCTTTTCTTAGTTGGTTGTCTTTTCAACTTTTCTAACTTGGCTTCAGATTCCATGTTTTGTGACTCAATGGCTCGATAAATAAAAATAACCTTCGCAAACAATAGGTTTTCTATAAATGGAAAAATTTCTGTTCCAAAGAGCTCATGTTAGTTAATATATCACGGATTTAATTGTGTCTCTTTATATTTTGATGTCGTTAAAAATTACTAGGTCTACGGAAACCCCGAATACGATTCCGTACGAGCTAGTTGATTGGTAATTTAAGATTAGTAATTTCTCATAAACAAAAAATATTCTGTGTTACTATTAACATAGTTTGTCGGTGTTGACAATAGTAGTGTTGACAATACTATGAAATATTTATTGAAAGTCTTAACTCTTTGAAAGTTATATATTACTACTAGTTTGAAATTTACCATAGAAATTATATTGTTCTGAAGCCATTGCAATTTGTTTCAGATGACTCCAGCCGTGGTGTATTTTCGCCTCGGATGGATTACGAGCAGTGGAAACCCCTAGGAAGAGGCGATCCTCTGAAAAATGACCCCACCTATGACTACGTCCCTCCGGTTCTGGATAGAGTACATTACTGGGTAGATTCGACTGAAAGAAAACCGGATTCTTCTGCACCTGGTGAAAACCAAAAAACCGAAATTCTCCTGCTAGGCATAACATCCAAGAAACCAGCCATTGGATCTTCGGAGGCTGATTCAAGAAGAGACACATATGATCCTTATGTTACATATGTACCAGAATCAAATCAAAATTCTCACCCCAATCAGAGAATTGCTAGGCCCTCGTTTATTCCGTCTGTCCCAACGTCCTTTTTTCCTTCGTTTTTCCAGCCAAACAGGAGTAAATACTCTGATAGGGCACCATTTTCTAAAGGAACAGAGCAGAGGGTTCCTTATACAATGCTGATGCCCCCACCGATGGATACAATAAACTCCATAAACCCTTTGCCAGATTCTCCAAGTATTTTCGTTACACAAAAATCCACTACAACGGCTGATTATACCACGCCAGCATCAACTACTTCTAGTTTCTTCCCTAGCGACTCCTCTTCTTCTGTGACCGTCCAAGCAGCTAATTTAGTGTACCAGTCTAGCAGTCTCAGTGATGGAAGTGAATGGCAAACTGGTAAAAATAAATATGCTACAGTTTCAACTTTAAAGTGGCCTTCTACTACATCCAAAGAGACAATTCCAAACTACAGAGAGGAGTTAGTATATAACACTCATCTAGCACCTCCAGAACCTTATATGCATATAGATTTTGCCCCTCATAACTTCTCAAATAAACCTTTAGTAGCTGCTGATAGTAACCATAACATAAACTATGTAACACCACCGCCATTAATTAAGTCTCAAAATGCAGAAGTGATGTTTAAAGGACAAGTAACTGATGATAACTTGGATATTACCAATACCTACGTGAATATTGGCAAGACTGAGGCTGAGGTTCACTCAACTGGTGCAGGAGGACCAAATATTCCCGTAAAGACTATAATTCGGCATCCCATTTCCGTGGGTTCATCCGACGTTGTAATGTTTCCTCACATGGGAAAGCCTCCGATCAAACCCAATGGGACGACGAAACCAAAGATGCCTCCATTAACTATGCAGGCTCTAGAAGATATGCAAACTATGCACCCACCACCTGTGACTCAAAATCCAGTATTCTCAAAAAACACTAACCCGGTTCTGCACATTTTAAATAAAGAGAAGTCCCGACCTTCACTTTTCAAAGACCATAATGCGACACCAAATGTAGTCACCAACTCCCCTATGGTAATATTCTCAAGTAGCACGACGGGAGAGCCTGCTACTACGATTAGTTCCAGCACAACTACTACAGAGCCCCCTGCCACTTCAACGACATCTCTAACTACTGATTCGATATTCAAACACTACAAACAGCCTGCGGAGCCTTTAAAAGGTCCTCTGTACTTGATAATTCAAGGCCATTCAAAGGTGAAAACCTACGGACCCAGTAAACAAATCAACGGAATTTTAATCCAGGACACTAACGAAATATCAGATGATCAGTATGAAAGAAGTGATTTTGAAGTTAAACACCTTCATGGATTTCACAAGGATACCATCGAGGAGCCACCGAGAAGAGGTAGATCGGGAAATATTCAAACCTTAAAGCACGTTATACAGACAGGTTTGGGTTCTATTGATTTTTCTGGACTTGATGATGCGAGAAAAGGGAGTGACGAAGATTTCCAAGAAGGAGAGTTGCAGGTGGGCTTTGAGGTAGCCGAGGAAAAGGATGCGACGACAAGAAAGTACCATAAAGGCATCGTTGAAGAGGCTAGAAAGCTGAAGTTATAACTCAGTTTTGTGATTAATTAAAATTATGTGCTACGTCTTTTAGTTATTTATTATTTTTTCTTGTATTTTAATAATAAACGATTTATATTACTTTTCTCTTTACTTTTTGTGATAGTTTAGTTAGTATTTACTCTTCACTCATAGAGGAGGAAGCATAGAGGAGGCGATTGTAAACTTATTTCGATACTAATAAATTTGTTTACCAAAGTAATAATATAAGTAAACACAGGAAACAATACAGAAAACCAATAAAATCACAAGTAGATTCAAATCACTTGACGGTTATTTTTTGTCATATAATAATAATGTTGACCTAACATAGTATAACAAAAAAATATAGTAAAAACAAATGCATTAAAAAACTATATAGGATGATAATAACCATAAAAAAGACACAACAGTTCGTTTCAAATCAATCGCACATAATATGTTGATTACATACCTATTTCCTTTTTCTGAATGTAATAATATTATATATATTCAATGAATGATAGCCATTATTATCTTCGGGCGACGCCGACGTAGGCATAAGGTGACCCATTTGTTTTATGTGGACGACCTTAAACTTTATGCCTCCGGAGAGAGGGATCTACAACAATCCCTCAGAGTGGTACAGGACTACACGAAAGCTCACGGTATGGAATACAACAATCCCTCAGAGTTCGGGTTGGATAAATGCGCACTGGTCCATATCAAGAGACAACGCAGCGATAACTACGGAGAGGATGCGCAGCTCGTGGACGGAAGCACCTTACACCGTTTAGATGCCGGAGAGTCGTACACTTACTTGGGTGTTAATGTTGAGCAACGTTCCTCCCAAGAAGTAAGTGCTAGAAGTATAAGCACCGTCTCCGGCAGATCTGGTTATCGGAACTGTCTGGGAAAGAACAAGGTATGTGCTACCAATCTGCTTGCAGTTTCGCTCTCTCACTACTTCTTTGGGGTAGTAAATTGGACACGAGAAGAGCTGCATCTACCCGATGTAGGAACCCGATATACGAACCCGAAAAACGATGCATCTCAGTAAAAGCTTGCATCCTAGATCATCTCCTTGGTTATATCTCCCACGTAATATCGACGACGCACGGATTACTCCTCTAATTTGAGTTTGTATAGTCTCCAGCTCCTCGGGAGGATGGATCTGGAGGGAGCCTGTAAAGTCATAAGGAGTTCGACTCCCCTCCTCTTCATGGTCCGAGACCATGAAAGGCCAAGGGTACGAGCTTTTTTTTGTTTAAGGCGGCACAAAGGGCACCTGGTGAACTTGGATTGTCTTCGATACCGAGCGGGAAAATCACGACTCTCACCGAGTTGGAACCCGCTCACCGTCACTACCGTCACCGTCAATACAAGCCAATAAGCCTGATGTAGTCCTCCTAAACCACCAACTTAAAACAATGTGAGTCATTGAGTTCTCGGCACCAGCCAAGAACAACATTGTCTTGAAGGAGGAGGAAAAACGAACAAAATATCGAGATCTGCTATTCGAACTCTATATAGACAGGCTCTGTCCAGGCCATAGTGTTAAGTCAGTGGTACTGATTATTGGAGCTCTTGGTGGAGCTAGACACACACTGCTTTCGTAATTAGAAACCATTTCGGCAGAAGTCACATCCGGCAGAATGCAGAAGGCAGTTATACTGGGCTCATTAGGCTCATTAGGTCACACGAATCTCGGACCCAATATACACTCACCCCCCGGACGTGAGGAGTTACTGTTTGTTTTACTCCAGCTCTTCTCTGTGGATATGTTAGAGCACAGAGAAGGGCTTCTTAAAAAAAAACACTAGTAACGCGGCGTTACAAGTGCTGTATTACTATCTACGGTACTCGTATGGTATTGACCAGACACCGGTGTTGCCGCATGCTCCGGGGAATATGAAGTCCGTTGTGGGGAATGAGAGGTCTCGGCTGAAGCTATTCATTCCACACCATCAGGCAGATACAAGCCAATAAGCCTGATCTAGTCTTTCTCGACCACCAATTTGTTATCATGAGTTAAACAATGTTTGCTGTAGAGTTATCGGCTCCCGCTGAAAAGAACATCGCCTTGAAAGAGGAGAAGAAACGGACAGAATATCGAGATTTACTCTCGGAACTACGCAGGCTGTACCCGGGTTATTTTGTTAAACAGTAGTTTTTATTATTGGCTCTCTCGGAGTCAGTCCCCCCCTGATCTCTTTCTCAAATTACTTAATTATGCTTATGACATATCAAAACTGGAATTTGAATCCATAGTCTGGAATCCACGTTATTAAATTCACAAGGATACAATAGAAATGATACAATAAAAGTTTTTCAAATATGTGTATTTTAAATTAATAGGTCAGTTTGCTAAAAGGGGTGTTAATAACAATTATTTACTTACACTATTTAACCTTAAAAGCTTGGTAAAATTTATGGATTTCTGATATTTCTTTTTAAATTGCTCAGTAATAAAATTTCTAGAAACTGTCAAGACTTAACTTTAACAATCTAAGATATATAACACAGCACGTCTACTGTTATAAAAGTAATGCTATTTTAAAATCACCTTCTATTGTATGACTAGTTATTGTATGACTAGTTTAATAGAATGAATCACTACCGACATAAACAGCTGCTCACAAACTGCTTTGTTTAAATGTGTTCAAATTTAGGTAATATGAAACCACACTTCACATCTCAAATATTATACATTTGGTGATAAGGATAACACTTTGTATAGTGCTTATCTTGGATCTTTTTGTGGACTTTTTTGTATTGCTTCGTATTATGTTTGATAATAATTTTATTTTATTGGCCTGTAATTGCGATTTTCTGTTGGGTAAATAAAGCACCATTAATATTATTATTAATAATATTAATATTATAAGGAAGAATAGAACCAGGCACTGTCCATGATGCATATAAATATGCCGAGTTGATTTCATATTCTACAGAAGAGTTCTCGCAATTTCTGAGAAAAACAAGAAATTTACAAGGAATAATAACTGGAAATCATAATGTTGGTATGAAGACTGACCAGCGGAGAGAATCATTGCAAAAACCGGTAGCAAAAATGTTGCATATGAATACTCTATGGAATTAGTGAACGCTTGTCACGTTCTCTTTCATTACTATATAACTTTAATTGGTGGAAAAACAATATTATATTAGTGAAATTTTATTTTTCAGCTACTTAATAAAACCATTGGCAGATACAAATATTGAAAGAAGTAAATATATTCTTCTGAATGTGACCTGAAAGAAAACTCTTACTTTTTCCTTCGTATTCTCTATTTAAAAACGTTGTATTCGTATAAAACATTCATGTTTTATTAACTTATGAGCTTATTAAAAAATGAGCTAGAAAATTGGCTTTCATTAGAAAACAGTTTAATTGGAACAAAATTCATTAATATTACATACGGTTTATTAATAAATTCAGTAACAAGGGCATGCCTCTTAGTTTTATTTTCATCTGGTATCAATTAAGGCAGGAAACCAGTTACTGGTGAATTAAAAAAACATTTAAAGAAAACTGAAACGTCAATCAGATATTCAAGGAATGCATTTCTAAAGTAAATACAGAATATGTCAGAGCGCAGCTCATATATGACGTCAGTTCATCATACAAATCTATTCTAAGACATTTAAAGAATTAAATGTAGATGTTAAAGCCAATGACTTATATTTTATGTTCTTTTCATTATGTTACATTTTCTAAAGACCACATTCTTACTTGATTTTCGACATATAATTCATTATTTGCGTCATATTTGTCAAACAATATGAATTACAAAGGGGGTGAGTATGTATTTATGTTAAGGAAAGCTAATCTCTGAGGTCTCAATCTGCCTACTCCAGAAAGAACTGATAGGTACGTGATTCGCTTGGGATATTTACAGTGGAATTTTTAATATATTTTGCAGACATTTAAATTTATATAGAAGAAACTAAATATTACAATATGTTAATTTTTGTTGATCAATTTAAATATGCTTCTTTAAATAATTATGAAGAGTGACTGAATTGAAAGCTTTTTTGCTTACACTGTATTTATTTAGGTATTAGCAGCAAATTATAGTGAAATGTTAGAGAATGCAATACATGATAAATAGATTTTAAATATACCGAATATAAATAATACCGACTCAATTTCAAAGAAACGTTTTCGTCCTTCAATAATTATTGCTTATTTTTTGAATTTTGTGCTTATATAAAGCTTTTTGTTGTGATTTTATTTCTCAGGTTTGGCACAAGATTATTTGTCGTATAATTAAATACTGTTGTGCCTTGGCTCAAAATTTCGTTGACTGAATTTGCTGAATACATGTGGTGAATATCTATGTCGAATATGAGCGAATAAATTTTAAACACCAATCAGGCAGTCACATGCATATTTTATATTGTAGTGCCTAATTGGACTACATTATTTATTGAGGATTTGCATTTTTAATGAGCTTTTATTAGCCTCTTTAATTTCCAAAAATACTATAGTTATGAACATCTAGCCCATAAGAATATGTATTTGTTGAAAATAATTAACGAATTAAATACATTGATATTAGAGATAATGCATATTTTAACTATCTCCACATTATCATATATACGAGAATAAGTATTGCCACTAAGTGTGAATATAACTACTGCACTTCGATAACACTGAATCACTATTTCCTATATTTTTAATCAAATAAAGCAAAATTATCCGACGGATGAGTGTGTCAGTATGTCAAAGTGGCTCTTATTCTAAGCACGCTTCTATCTAATTTATAATCTAGTTCTATGCGCTACAAAAATGTATATTATGCTTTCCCATCTCCTCCACAGGAAGTTACAGGTTTGGTAGTATTTTTTTATATATAATTCTTTGTAAGCGAACTCGCAATATGGATACGTTAGCCACAATGCATTCCATCTATTTCCTTAATGATTTTACTAGGCATTTTATCTCGTTCTCGGGATAAATTCTGTGTTGCTGTAATTTATTGCCGTCGATTCAGTTGCTGGTTTTTGTGTCCCTCACTGCTGGCTACTGGTATTATCCGAAGGAATTGCTTGTGGAACAGACAAGATTTTTTTCTCAAAAATGTACGAGCTATTGGTACGATTGAACGGAATCTTTGTTCTCATCTGATATCATTTATTTCATTCATATTCGGGATCCTTACCAGCTACAAGAGAGGGCCGATAATATTAACAGTGGAAGCACTTGCATGTTGGTATATTATATATAGTACATAGGTAGTACATAGAGTACATAGGTAGTACATTTAAATAAAAATCAAAATCATGATTTAAATTAAGTGATTTAAAAAAATCGTAAATCGATTTTTACGTAATTTTGGATGCCTATATCTTCTGAATAATATGGAAAATCAAAATACGGTTTACAGGACGTTTTTGGAAATTTAATTGGTAATAAATGGCCTGATTATCACGTTTCTATCGTACTCAAAAAGAATATACGGCTCAACCCCTACAAAACTGAACGCCTACAAAAAATCAAAATTTCATTTCAAACCAAAATCGAGTTAAAATTTTTATATCAGGGTAGCCTATGGACCAATTCGAGGAAATGTGTTTAGACGTTTTTTGTTATCTCGCTTGTTTTCGAATATATGAGGATTTTATTGAAATTGGGATGTTTGTTTGAAAATGCATCTCTTACTGTTTAAAAACAAGGATAGTACCTAAGTAAAGGATTTTTTTCTTATTTTCAAGTAAGCTCTAACTGTGTCATTAGCTAGAATCGTCATTTCTTATACAGGGTGCCTGGGAAAACATTTCATTAATCATGTGTCGCAAAATGTCTGCAAATTTAAATAATCAAAACCACGTATAATTAAAATGAACGACAATTTTACGAAGATTTTAAATGTGTAAAAACTATTTCGAGATATTTGTTTAAAGTTTGACAAATATCTTGAAATGTTGTTTTATTTTTCTTGATCAAATGAGTATTCTCATAACTACAATTTCACTGTAATTACACGGTAAATCCCTATATAAAACATTTAAAAACCACCTGATTACCTATGGAAATCGAAATTATTTTTGCAAGTTCCTATCTTAATTTTAGATCGGGTGATTTTGCAGGCCAATCCATCATATGCACGTGATATTCTTCCAAAATCTGGTTAACAATATGGACTCGATAACACAAATACTTCATAATAATCATTCGCATAGAGAATAAGTATTGGAACCAAAACATTGTCCCTATAGCGTTGAGCTGAGGCTGTGTCGCGGGGTCGCGGGTAATAAACAATTCTGTTCTACCATTCCACTTCACTCTAGCCAAACAGTAATAATACCTCCTCCATCAAAAGCCTATTGATCTACCATATTTTTTCGCCATATCTAGAATTAGGTTCCCGCCACACTAAAATTCTGCCATCAGAATAAATCAGGTTAAATCTGCTCTCATCGGTGAAGAGACGAAGTGTTTCTACTCTCCAATGCAAGCAATTGCGAACCTACGGTAATCGAGCTGTCCGATCACGGGGAAGCTAGCATATGCATTTTGCTTGACGCGACGTCTGGTTCAAGAAAAATTGTACATTTAAGGTATTAAGATTACAAAGTGGCATAAAAACAAAAATAATCCTTGATTCTTTTAATACGTATATTTAATTTCAAATCAAAATTGTTAAAAAAATTAAGCTACCCCGGTATAAAAATTTTATCTCGATTTTGGTTTCCCTAAATTCTCGGTAAGAATGAAATTTTAATTTTTGTAGGGGTTTAGTTTACACCCCGTATATTAATTTTTGGACAACGATAGAAACATGATATTCAGGCCATCTATTACCAATGAAATTTCCAAAAACTCCCTGGAAACCGTATTTTGATATTCCATATTATTCAGAAAACATACGCATCCAAATTATTTAATTTTGCAAGTATTTAATTTTGAACTATTCCAGCGTATTGGCCAGCAGTGTATTTTAATTAATATCTACACATTATAGAAATTAATTATTACCTCCTATCATCTTCACATAGTAGGTGGATATATTAAAAAAAATCACAAAAGTAATGACGTAAAAAATGTTCAAATATTAAATTTATAATTTTTTATCGATATTATATCAAATATCGAAAATTTACACTGATTTAAAATTCCTAAATTCCAAATACTTATAAAACTCGTCGAAAGATGATAAAAATACAGTATCAATACATCAATAAATTTAAATATGTTTTCCTCTGAATATTATATATTGAGAAATACAGATTTTTTAAATGTCCTGCTCTCTTACAAACCCCTAAATCAAATTTCGCCTTTGCATTCATCCAAGTATATTTTCGTTCTAATGTTATCTATATGCGTTAAGTTATTTTTGAGTACTACTTATATATGTATAGGTATGTATATATTGTAGAGATTTTTCAGAAAATATTATAATAAAATTTTTAGGATATCACTTATTCTGGATACATATCTGGAATATCTTGCTTCTAAAACAGGTGCATAGTTATACACTCCCCGGCACAAAATTCCGTCACCCTAAAATTTTGCCCAATTTTGATGTTTTATAACTTTTTTATTTTTCATCTGATTTTAATAAATTTTTTACCAGTCTGTAGATCAGTTCACTGTGTGTCTTTTTAATTATTGTAATAAGTCATATTTTTCGTCCAAGCAATATTATACAGGGGTAAATCAAAATGTTGTTTTTTGTCGTAAACTCAAAACACCCTGTGGAAAAATTGAGGCGAATAATTTTGTTTACAAACTGTTTGCTGCCATCTTAGACGTATTGTAAACATTTTGTTTTTTGATTCATCCCATTATCTCATTTCTTCTGCGAGCAGCAAAATTTTAAATGAAACGCTGATTTCAAGCTTATTTTTATTAACAAAAACATCCACTAGGTATATCACAAAATTAATTAACAAAGACAAATTTTAATAACGTGTATGTCCTCCTCTCGCAGCAATGACAGCTTGCATTCTTCGTGGCATCGAATTAATAAGATTACTTATTCTGTCTTGAGGAATAGCCTGATATTCTTCTGTCAGCGCCAGCCGTAAGTCTTGCAAGGTTAGTGGTTGCACAGGACGGCGACGGAGTGCTCTTTTAAGAACATCCCAAAGATGTTCGATTGGGTTCAGATCCGGGCTACATGCGGGCCAGTCCAATCTTGGAAGTCCAACCTCATCCAGATATTCGCTCACTACCCGTGCAACGTGAGGTCTAGCATTATCATGCATTAATGTAAATTGGTTCCCAATGAAAGGAGCAAATGGAACAACAATTTCTTGGAGGATTTCCTCAATGTAACGGTGGGCGGTTAGTGCTCCATTTTCAACAAATACAAGGTCAGTACGTGCATCGGTAGAAATACCCCCCAAACCATGACTGAACCACCGTAATATTGCAGTCGCTCAGATATGGTGCAGTCTGCATATCTTTCATTTCTACGTCTGTATACCCGTTCACGACCATCCGGCGACCTTAAACAAACCCTGGATTCATCTGTGAATAGTACGTTTCCCCACTGTTCTACAGTCCAGTCAGCATGCGCTCTTGCAAATCTCAGTCGGTGTTGTCGATGCCGAGGAAGCAATTTTGGACATACTGCTGGCCTTCGTGAATGCAATCCTGCTTCTAACAATCTTCTACGTATCGTTCTTTCACTTACACTTACTCGACGTACCATTTGCAAGTCATTTTTTAGATACACAGCAGTAGCTCTTCGATCTCTTAAAGAACTCATAATGACAAAGTGATCATCAGCTTGAGTGGTCATTCTCCTTCTGCCAGAGCCTTGCCGCCTAATAAAATTTCCCGTCTGTAGATACCTATTCCAAACATCACAAACTGTAGACCGTGCAATTCCCAGAGTACGGGAGACATAACTCTTATTGCGGCCATCCTCTATTAAGGCAACAATTCTACCTACGTCTGCTGTAGTTACCATGATGACAACACACTAAAATTAACTGTACTGTCAAATATTCTGTCACAATAACCGCGTATTTAGCCAACGTCGATGTTTTTTAATTAAAAATGATAAAATTAACAGCGTTTCATTTAAAATTTTGCTGCTCGCAGAAGAAATGAGATAATGGGATGAATCAAAAAACAAAATGTTTAAAATACGTCTAAGATGGCAGCAAACAGTTTGTAAACAAAATTATTCGCCTCAATTTTTCCACAGGGTGTTTTGAGTTTACGACAAAAAACAACACTTTGATTTACCCCTGTATAATATTGCCTGGACGAAAAATATGACTTATTACAATAATTAAAAAGACACACAATGAACTGATCTACAGACTGGTAAAAAATTTATGAAAATCAGATGAAAAATAAAAAAGTTATAAAACATCAAAATTGGGCAAAATTTTAGGGTGACGGAATTTTGTGCCGGGGAGTGTATGTTATTTTAAAGGATCGTATTACCAACGTTACGTTAAATTAAGTCATTGGAAGTCAGTTTTTGTCGGGATTTTGTGGTCTGAGTGTTGCACTTGCCATGCTTGGAACATCGAAACAGGACTAATAAAGAAATTCTCACAGATTATTTGTGGTAGGTAACGAAACGCACGGTGAGGTGCGACACCTGTGGTCCAAAACCTGATCCTTGAACAGCTATAATAATTATTTAACCACTTCTTGTCGGCTATTGTTTATTGCGCCAATTATGCTGTGGCTTATACAAAGTGGGCTGAAGTCTTCGTCTGAATTATGGCTGTTTTTCATCTCTGCCGTGCCGAAATACTCATCTTAAGGGCAAACCCCCCATATACTGGAACTTGCTAGCGTCTATTAAAGATTTCTTCTGACCATGTCGGTGGAAATATTTGCTACAGTAGGTAGGTTGGCTTTATCACGCGGTGTCTTAAAGGACTGCCGATGCCGATGAATTGTGCATAATATTTATTTTTGGTTTTCAGGTTGGTTATAAGGTTTTCCATATCAAAAGAAGCAAAGGATCGTAACGTAATAACATAAAAAAATTAACAATGGATAAATCCTCTCAGAATTTTCAAAATAGTATACATACAGTCCACCCACTAGGTTGATACTATATGCTATTAGCTCGGGGTGATTTTTTTTGTGCAAAGGATTCATCATTATATTTACGTTGTTGTACTTTCTAGTAATAATGCCATTTAAGTGAAATATGGAAGTATCAAACATATAAAATACATCTAATGGAGCATTGTAAGGAATTCGTTGGGTGTCCCTTGGTGCCATGCTCTTACATGACTGATTTTACACAAATAAGGTCTCTTCGGGTCTTACTCATCTTTCAACATGAAAGCGGTATCCGATCATACCGATGAGTACCATTATGAAGAAGACAATAGGCAATTACCTACATAATTTCGGAAAAACGAAGATAACTCGTGACATGGGGATTCATCATCACATAGAATAACCTGGCATTCAACATTCACTATCTTCAATGTAAAAGAGAAAAAAAACAGTTTAACTATTTTTATTGAGGAAGATGGACTACATCCTACCATCAAATGAAAAACATCTCATGTAACTATATTTGGCACAAGTATATGTTCCATAAACTTTAAAATAAATTTATCGTACTTTTAGGAACTTTATTCTGTAAAAAAAATGTTGCTTTAGACCTTTCCTTTCTTTCTATATATTTCCGAATTTAAATTTCTTTTGAAAACCGTAACTATTTTCAATACTAAATGATCAACTGATGTATTATATGTACTATATATGTGATATTGGCTGTTATCCAAATAAGTCATGAAATATGGTAGGCAGTATTCTAGAAATTTCTACCTAAGGTTTCATCAATATTTTAATAAGGATTTAACAAGTTAATAACCGATAAGTGTGTAAAATCGACGAGGAAATTATAATACTGCTACAAAGAGTAATTCCCAGATTTCGCAGATGTAGTATTAATAGCAGATTCCGGCAGCTAAGCGTTCAGCCCAGCTTCATCATAGCTTCATCACCAGAGGTCAACACGTCAGTCTGGTAGTGAAAGTGTTTAAATGTTTTATTGGAAAAACTCTGCGCAAAGGTAATAACACCCCAATATTCATGCCTTGCCTTTTAAATAACATAAATTTTATTTCATATTAACAATATATTTTATAATAAACATAATCATATGCAATAACAGCTTCTTCTTTCTTCTTCTGCAACTTTCAGGTGAATAATTTGAATACTAAACAATATAAGTAATACAATTTTGAGCTTCACATAAATTCAACACTTTAATAAAAATTGCATAAAGTTTAAATTCAATGATGATGAGTCGACTTTCATTATCAACAAAATCAATTAAAGAAATTTGATAAAAAAAACTCATAAGCCTAATTGGACCCCCTCTGAGGCTAGAGAGTACTCATGACTTTAAAGTGATCCTTCATTTAAATTAAAAATTTATGTTCATGGAACTGGCGTTCATAATAAAATAAGAAGGATTCAACAAGGAAGTAGTAAGAGTAAGTATCCAATAAAATTTAAGATACTATATCTATTTCAAAAATAAAATATATAAATCATATTATAAATTTGTTCACCCATGTGAGGCTTTACATATATATATATATATATATATATATATATATATATATATATATATATATATATATATATATATATATATATATATATATATATATATATATATATATATATATATATATATATATATATATATATATATATATATATATATATATATATATATATATATATATATATATATATATATATATATATATATATATATATATATATATATATATATATATATATATATATATATATATATATATATATATATATATATATATATATATATATATATATATATATATATATATATATATATATATATATATATATATATATATATATACATATATATATATATATATATATATATATATATATATATATATATATATATATATATATATATATATATATATATATATATATATATATATATACCTACTCTTTTTGTTGTTGTGAATTCAGTACCAAATTAATTTAGTATCTAATTAAATTAAATTAATTAGATACTAAAATTTGATTGTATCCCTCATGTGGCTTATCAATAATGAGATCCATATTCGTGATAAAAATTTCAACGTTAGTTATTTGGTACACAAATAGCTATTATTTTCTTGAATATAATTGAAATATTCTGCCTAAATTATTTATTAAGCTGTTTACAAAGACCAATTATCGGAACCAGTAGTGGAGATAGAAAAAGTTAATTGTTATATAACGTCAACGTCCCAGAAAGCTGTTTGGCCACCCTGGTAGTCACCTTATAGTACACTTTAGTTTGTACGTCATGTTTTATTCAGAACAAGTTTTCACATTGGGTGCAATAATTTACTCTTTAGATCAGTGTTCATTTTATACGAATTTAAATAATATAACGTTTAATAAATAGTTATTATGATTTTTGTATACAACAAAATATTTGTTTTTATAAGTAGAATTTCTTCACACGTTCATAATCAATATTCTGCCGAATATTTCATATTGGTATATTAAGAAGTAGATCAATGTATTAAATAACGTATCTACGTTATTTTATTATATTAAATGTGAAATGTTGCATAATCATTTGGGAGATTATGCAATTACGTATTTCAAGAAAATAAATTAATACATTATAAAAATATAACAATATTTTTAGATTTGGCCAAGGAATACAGAATCTCATTAATACTTACAAAGTTTTGCCCGGTTTTCTAGCCGATTACTTATGAGAATGAACAAATTTAAGTTTTTATATTTCGGCTTTTTTCACCCACCTCTTGGACCTAATTGTTGCAAAACGGTCTGGATGAAACTCTAATAATACCCAACGGTTAGAATATTAGATGTGCACATTTTTATTTAGAAAAATGTTCGCGAAGGGCAACAGTTCGTAGGCACTTTTTGCCGAAAATGTTTCCCTGTAAAGCCAGAGGTTGAAAAGCCGTAAAAGATTATTTAAAGATATCAAGTAAATATATTTATAGTAGATATTTTATGAATGACAACTATAAAATATATCCGTTTTTCATATATGTTAGGTTATATCAGACTAGGTCTACGTTTATGTATTTTGAAAAATTATTTTAAACATTTTGCATACTCACTGTTTCACAATTAACGTACTCACACATGAAATATATATAACACTGTGTGGGTATATAACTCGATCTGAAGTATACACTATACATTAATTAATATTAGGTATAGTAAAATCTGTATTTTTTGTGTTCAATTATGAGAGATTTATATTCATCTCGCTTTAAGTGTTCCTCCAGGAGATCTTCTTGGTCTAGAATAGATTGATTTTACGATTTTTCGCAATAAAAGAGAATGTTGATTAATGGTTGAGTACGTGCTTCAACTGGCCCAATATCGGATGTAAATAATACTGCTTATAACTGGCAAATAACTGAGTCTAACCTGAAGGATCTACGCCTAAAGTAAAAGAAGTGCACTCAGCTCAGTTTCATGACGCCAAATAACACATTCCCTCACTTGTATAACCGCTTAAACTAGACCAAAACAAAAAACTATTTAATGTTTAATTCAAGGTGTTTTCATTTAACACTCATCACTTTTATTTGGAATATTTAGATAATTACAGAAATGACTCGTTGAAAAATTGCACAACTTCCTTCGCTTTTATTGAAGCTTTTCAGAATGATGAACGATATATTTAATTATGCAACTTCTAAATGATCCGTTTCTGATTATATCCAAAATATACACGTAGCATTTTTATTTAATGTCCTTTCGTAATTAGTTGCTACAAACCCAAGATTACTCTGATTTTCACATTTAAAATACTCGTAGCTGTTTCAAATTGACATTTATCGTTTATCCACCATAAAATCAAATATTATGATGGTCATTTTCTGAGAAACGAGACACTATAGCCGGCTTTTAATACATCGATGTAGCATTTTCATCTACATTACATACGATATACTCAGACGGTACAGATACCGTCTTTACCGGTACTTTAATTATTATTACTTAGGTATTACCAACTAAGTAAATTCTTTAATAAAGAATTTGCTTATCTTTACAGCCTTAGATGTAGTTACTTATTTACCAATGTTCTTTATTAAATATTTAAGTCCTATGCAATTGCAAATAGTTTGTTTTTATTCGAATAATGTTTAATTGTTTATTATTTTATTCCACTTATCTGTTTACTAGCGATTAACAAACAGAAGTTATACCGATGACGGGGATGTTGTTATCTTTTGCTACATCGGCAAAAGCATAACTTTGTGAAAAATAAAGGTATATATTACCGCTATATACTAGCCTTGAATACTATATAACTATATTAGATACTATATAATATATTACTCTAATACTATATTAACATTTTTGGCTAACTTTCTGGCAACGACGCCGATGACGAAATTAAATTTTGAATATTAATAATCGGCATATTCGTCCATAATTCATAAATTTTATCAAGTAAATACTGTTTATTTGGAAACCTAGTGCTCCGAACGTTCAACTTCTCCTCACAGGTTTTCCATGGTGTTGAGGTCCGATGATTGTGCCGGCCACTGCAGAACCTGCATATTGTTCTCGTGAAACTACTTCTGAACCCCAGAGGCATCTCCCACTTGGCATAGGATAATTAAACGTTTTGGAGGATGTCTATGTGTACCAATCAATCCATAATCTGATAATTCCGTTTATAAAGTGTAATAGACCTCATAAAATGACCTAATAATACTATCCCATAAAAATACACTATGCTGTCCTAGCTTTATTGTTGGTGTAACGTATTATATACGAAACAATTAACAATTTATATTGAGCAGTGTCAATATTTTTTAAATAAATAAAGAAATGAGTAATACAGCAAGCAATACAGCTTATCTGAGCTATATTGCTGTTGTTAATCGTTGGGGGATATCAATTCCTCTCTGAGACTATGCACGGGTAGTTACTTATCATAAACCTCCTTTGTCAACTTTTGCAAGGAAACATGAAAGCTATACACTAAACCCGTACATCTAAGCCAGATGTAAAACTGCGTAACATAAAACATTTATGACATAAAAATCCTAAAACAAAATATATCAATATCTAACGTGGTGGCTCTATATAGCCAGAAAAATAAATAAAGCAAAAGACATACGTCGTTACGAGAGTTAATCTCCACAATAAATGCCTACGTTAACCATGCCTATTTTAATGGCTATAAATTATCCATTTATATATTATGGGTTAAATGAGACCTATAAATATTTCTCAGTCATCCAAGGTTCAGAAACGGCGTTCCAGGAAAAAAAATTAGACGTTTTTTTCCTTATCGGTTCTTTGTTTGTGTAAATCCGAATATGAGGCTGCTGAATCCGAATATGAGGTTTACTATCTCACCAGGCAGGCGTCGTCGGTTTCATTACGCAAATTCCAAAAAACCTCAAATTTTGGCACTTTTTTCAGTTTTTTAACAATTTTTCAGTATTTTAACAATTCGAACTAAGCGTTTTTTGATTATAACTAAGATATACCAAATTAAAGTACAATTATCATCATCAATATCAATATTTTCAAAAATCATACATATACGTATGGTAACTCTGGACAATCTGTGGACAGTCTGGACAATCCATAACAGGGTAAGCATATTAGGAAAAATAGGGGAAAGTTTTGCCATAGTTGTAATTTTCTCACCCTTTATGTTTTTTTGATCGCTGAACATGGATATGAACTCTGGAACCTCTTTTTTCTTGCAAAAAATAAAATTGGCACCTTTTTCGGTTTCTCGCCTATATGTCAAAAACTATGCGTTTCATAGAAAATACCATTCTAAACAAAATTAAAGTAGACACAATTTTCTACATTACTATCGTTTCTTATGTCTCTATGACCGATCGTTCCGCCGCTAGAATGCGCTGGAACATGTGTCAAAATCTTCACTTTACGTCCGATTTCTGTGGATAAAACCCATGTTGACCATGTTGACCATGTATGCTTTCACAGTGTTGAAAATTAAGAAAATATTGAAGACAAATGAATAAAATAAACTACTTATAATTGTACCACAAATTCACATATGAAAAAGTATAAGGAATAGGGAAAATTATAAAAAAATAAAGAGAAATATGATTACACAGGTGGTAGCTTCATATCAGGTAGATGGTAGCTTCATATTACTTTGCAGCTTCAGGTAGGCCTCATTCAAGTTTAGCGGAAATGTGCTACATCCCCCCCCCCACTAAAGCTGCAGTCCAGTAACAATACAGCTACAGGGTGTTTCACCAAGTACAGCAGTGGCTGGAGAATATTCAACTACCTGAGCAGTGGGGATAGTTATTAAAGGCAACTTGGTTCCCACCACGACCCTTGATCCCCTAGCCCCAGAGAAGCTTCTGAAACTCATTGCCTGCAAGTGTCAGAATGGCTGTAAGGCCAATTGCAGATGCAGAAGGGTTGAGTCATACTGATCCAGACTCTCTTTGAATTGTCAAGGAAGGTGCTCTAATGTAGAAATACTACTCAGTGATGACGATCATGATGTTCCACCTGAGAAGATCGAAGGTAATTTATACTATTACAAGTAATTATTATTCTTATCTAATCTAATCTAAATTAAGAATTATAGATACATTCACAGATCAAAACATCATAATATTTTTTTCCAGTTTAAAGCTCCCAGAGACCCATCCTTCAAGAGTTCGAGCAGTGCACTACCCGGACAGGACTAGAAAGTAATGTTTTCTTTTCTGTCCGGATACACACCCTGATCCATTTAAACAGAACATCTGCGAACTCAATCCTGAGCCTTATGCAGGTATTTACTGCTTCTTAATCTTATTTTCGGTTTTCTCTTCTCAAAAAAGAATATTAAACTCTATTTGCAAAGACATAATAAATTTTATCCAGAATGAACATGAATTACATGGATTCTATTATAGTTATCTAAACACTCGATTCTCTTTGTTTCAGGTGAAAATTCTGCAGATGAGGACGACGAATGAATGTGAAAATTATTAAATAATGGTGCTTTTGCTTTTTTTTCGTGTAAATACAAATTTGTTCCAAATATGTTTCCTTAGAATAGGCACAATACCACCAACACAGATAGGCACCAACGCGCAGTGTTTTTTTAGCGTAAAGTCAAGAAATGCCATATTTCAAAAAGATCTAACGATCCGTTATGGATTGTCCAAGCTTTAGAGTTAATACACGTTTTTGTTGGAAATGTCTACTTTAATTTGGTATATCATACTTATAATCAAAAAACGCTTAGTTTTCGAGTTATAGTTAAAAAACTGAGTGACGAAAATTTTAGGTTTTTTAGAATATTCCGTGTGAAGCGGACGCCTGGCGAGATAGCAAACCTCAGATTCGGATTCAGCACTCCAAAAATAATTAATACCGGTACGAAATAAACTATTATTTTTTTTCCTGGAAAAAACTTTTACTTTCTGGATTATATGCCGTTTCAGAATCCAAAGGACAGTTACTATCCATTTTCCGTATGTTTTCCGAGAATAGTCTATAAATTTAACAAATCATTATTATTGTTGTAATGATCACAATGAATCGTTACATTTTACAATATTAATTATGTAAGTATATTAAGTTATAGATTTAAATATAACACTTCGCCATATTTCGCCAACCATAAAATAATATAGTAAAACTACTTGGGAGTTTCCTCTTGCACCAAATAGCAGCACCACGAATAAAATAAGATTCTTCACCAAAATGAACATTTATTAGAAACGACACCGTTAGCTACAAATGCCATAACTTCTCCATAACAAAAGTTCTTCAATATCTATGTAATAATCTACTTAGTTTCACATAATCCTACAACTATTTAGTTCGAATAATAATGCACTTCTATATGTAACTAGAAACACTAACCTATTTATATATAAGTTTAAAATCCACTTTAATGATAATATATCACAGATTAATTTAACAATGAACTATTTAAGTGATTATTATGCAACTATTTGTAAACACAACTTATCTAATTCTAAACATATTATTTATCAAATAAATATAAATTAAGCTCTAGCCTGGCGTTGCAACAAAACTGAATAAAACTGTCCATAATTTTTTTATATGACAAACATTTCTGTTCTATTAACATAATATGGACAGCTTTATTAGTATCGCACAAGTCAAAAGTCATATTTTACAGGTAATAATTTCTCAATTTCCAAAACAACTTTTCTTTCTTCAAAATTTAAATTATTAATAATTTTCTTTGGAAGTTTGTTATTAAGATATATATTTGTAAATACATATAAGAATATATAAATAAATATCCATAGTATTATATATTAATTAATCATTTGCATATCATTATGTTTGATATTAATCTAATCTACAGTAATCTAGATTTTATATATTTTGATGTTGAAGAAATATTTATAGTTAAAGCACCAAAAATTTTGTTTGTTTGTCATGAATCAGATTTTCGATATGTTTATTTAGCACATGTTTATGATAGATAGATTATGTTAAATAATTGGCAATTTTATGTAATTCTAAAATGAAGTTACAATGGCTAACTATAATTGAAGACCTGAGAATGGTAGTTGGATAATTATCACTTTTGCCAGAATTGGCTTTTGTCTGATTATCATGAGGAAACATCACTTTATTGATTGATATTGAAACGAAACAAGCAACCTTAGTCTATCCACATAGACATGGCGTAAAAATATTTTCAGTTTTAAGTTTTCACATTTAGGTAACGTGAGAAGTGGATGAAAACCGCTGCTCACGCTTCTCAAAAAAATTCAACATGAAATCTTACCAAATTCATATTCCGAACCGATACCGCAGAATCCAAAGACACTGGAAAACATCAATAGTTTGAGAAGCTATATCCAACTTATGTACCAACATAGCTATTTGTTTACGATTTTGAATGATTTGGAACGATTTGGAAATAGATATAATATATTTTTTGATTTTAAATTGTGTTTTATTTATACTTTTAAAAATGTTTTCAAAATTTTGGATTTACATCAAACTTTATTGACTTAACCATACTACAATCTTAAAAATATTGTTTCATAACTAAATAACAAAAAATATATGTTAACAAAATATTCATTATTAATGACGTTTTTCTCAATTTTCCCAAAACTTGATTTTTGTCTTTTATCTACTTATTTTATCATTATCAGGTCAACAATTACTCTAACAGTGCTCACAAAAACATAGATATTAATAATAATGAGCGTCTGAACATATAGGCACATTTAAATATATCTACGCATCTAATGTAAAGCGAATAAAAGTAGTAGTATTTTAACCGAAAATTTTCAAAATGTAAATCAAATGAAAATTTTTCACGGCATTAGACAAATATCTTAATTTTTTTCATATATCTTTTTTTCCTTCTAATATCACGACAAATACAATTCTGCTTCGCCGATATCGTCACCATTATCAACAAAACATAATATTTTTGTTGTTGTTATGTATATACATATGAATTCAACAGCAATCAATCAAATTGCCATTTATGTTCTACTTGTATCCAAAGTCTGTTGTTATGCTATATCAAGTACTGCTGTATGCTATATCAAGACTTGTGCAATGATTTACTATGATTATAGGGTGTCTTGAGAAGTACGGTTGATAATTCCATTGTATTTATGTGCAGGCAGTTGACTGAAACATGTTTATTCGTCAGGAGTTTAAGTAGGTACCTCGAAAATACTGGAGAAGGGTATTTTGCATTGCAACCTAATTCGTTTGAAACGTGATCATAGAAACAGAGAAAATTTTAGACATTACTTTAAACCCCGAATTAGTGGTGTCATTATCTTACTATGCTATACCATATGAAGACCGGTATAATAATACACAGAGCGCCAAAATTATTGGACCCTTCGTAAATATAAATCTAAAGGGACTCTTAAAGCCAGTTTTTATGCATTTATGAATAGTATCGTTGTTTGCATATTTACCAATAAACTGATAGTGTTGGCCAATAAACTGATAGTGGAGAGGTGGAGCTGGTCAGTGGTCATGCTAGGGTAGCTAATTAAAGGGAAATTTTGTTCGTCGCAACCTGAACATAATCATAAGTGCGGCTCGAACGCATTTTAGAATATAGGAAGAAGGGAATATTCGGAGATCGAACTGGCCGTCAAACTCACCAAACCTGAATCGAACCCGAGCATATGTGGGAATATGTTAAGTGAGCAATTTCGAATAGTAACCCTCCTATTAACCTTCAGGAATTAAAGAAGCTCAAGAAGAACGATACAATATACACGTAAACACCCTTAATAATTTTATCGTTTCAATGCACAGGAGGATCAATGCATTACTGGAAAATAGAAAATTGCATCTTGATTACTAATGCATTTAGTTATTTGCCTAAATTTATTTTTTTGTTTTAACATTTACAATAAGAATAAAATATGTAACTGCATGAGAAAAATTTCGGAAAAATGAGGAATACATTGATATATGTCAATTTTTTTTTCAAATATAATGCATACTTACTATCACGAGAATTTTCGACAAAATATTGGAGGTCCAAGAATTTTGGCGACGTTTGTCGTATGTCCTTGTATTACGTAGGGCGTATTTGCTGAGATACGGTTCTCAGAAGCTCCTCAAGACTGCATTATATTAAATTTGTTCTCAATAAAAAATTCATTATTTTCAAATTTCAAACAGTTGTCATATTTAAACAGCA
>CAXKVY010011879.1:0-27366 GCA_964058915.1 Tetropium fuscum
AAAAACCCTCCTCAAAAAATGTTATATACAATTACACATGTTTTACTTAAAACCAACCGTTATCACAGTATAAGCCAAGAAAACACAGGGTAGTGGTGCATCTGTTTCCACCCCACCTCAGAGGTAAGATGCAAGACTCGTTTTTTTTTATATGGTTTTACCAGTAGGCCTTATCCAAGGCTTTGCTTGTTCTACAGCTCATCCTCATTCTCGAAATCTGTCCCCTCTTCCACGTCTTCGTCCTCTGTCATCAGCTCCAAGTTCTCGTCCTTTGTCCCCTCCTCCTTTTTCTTCTATATCTTATGTCAAAAGTTCAACAAGATCATGCTCTTCATCTTCTTCATCCTGAATAATTTCTTTTATAGCGCTACTATCGATATTTGTGTTGAGACATGACTGACCATGACAATGGCCACACAGTATTGAACAGTATTATTTGTGTTGTATCCTTTGGTTCAGTTGCAAAAAATAGCATTTAAAAGTACATCTGGTGCAGCTGGTAATAGAGTCTTAAGGGGTTCCAAAATGTTATTAGTTATCGTCCATCCCTATTGTTTTGTTCAGGATATAAATTATTTCCAAGCCAATTCTGTACTTGATAATACACTCGACTTAGATTTCACTGCGGTAATAAGTCTTGTTAATTTTGCAAATGTCATGTATCGAAAGTTTTCAATAGATAATTCTGTTTTAGGAGCTCCATAGATTTCCAAAAGAATGCGTAATCCATTTTCCATAATCGGCTCTACTTTACAATTCCTGTGCAGACGTTATGTCACAGCCAGTAACAACAGATGCTCTTTACAATTTGTAAATGTATTTAGACTAGAAGAGGAGTAGGAGAATGTATTTGATTTTATTTTCCCTCTCCCTGGTTTAAGGAACGAAACATCTTGATTTGAAGTAACACGTCCTATTAGAAGAACCAGTAAATCTACATAATCTCCAACGATAATAGTTGTGATTTGGTTTGACAGTATAAAATGAAATGTACTTACAGTTTTTTGGTACGCCTTGCAGCATAATTTACCTGCGTTATTTTAGAATCGTTGGTTGTACGGAAAAGACCTTTATTTAAGAAAATAAGATTTTCGTGACCTTTGACCTTAAATAACTACAAACGCAAGCGCGATATTGTTAGGGACTTTTTTGTTTAAAAAGTGAAAATGCTTCCGTTAAAATAAAGGTGTAAACACAATTTAAGCTCACTCTGATTTTTTTAGCATGCTGCTTTTTCCGGCCTAATATAACTGGAGTATTTGTATTGTTTACTTGTGTATTGTTTATTTGTGTTGTTTTAATTATCGTTTCAAACTTTAAGGCGCAGTTGACAGTGCTATAAAATTGAAATAAATATTACTACTTCTTAAGTCTTCTATCAGCCACTGTACTTCTTGGGAGAACCGCCACTTCGTAGTAATTTTCGTCCAAGTCATATTGCTTCCTTTCGGCGTTTTGGTTACAACATTAGACGGTTCCTGGGCCACACGAGTTCTGCTTGCCGCCGGCGACGTCCAAGTCGATTTGATTTTCAACCGACGAGGACGAGGAAAAGGGACGAGGTTCTCAATTCGACTGTTTTTGTCTTGTATATTCGTTACCTCAGAACTCCGTCATTATAATTGAAATTTAAAAATTATTTTTACAGAAAGAGGGGTGTTTTCAAGATGATCCCATTTTAGTATTATTGACATGGGACCTTGAATTCCGAAGATATACGGGGGAACTCACCAGATATACCAGAAGAAATGGCGAATGCGCTGGTCATAACCCTAATTTATAGATATTTATATTAATCAAAAAAATTATTTCTCTCGGATCTAATTGTGAAGTTTAAAACATCAACTTAATCATTATAAAAGTCAGTCCAGCCGTTTAGATGAAGTTCAATGACAACACACGGACAGAAGAAATATATACATATAAAGAAGATACTTACCCGTTATGTATCCGGACGTATATACGGAAACGAATTGTTTAGAAGTTGCAGAAGTTCTTCCGCCTTTATTGAGACTTCTCATATCTCACCTCTATTGATACAGAATGATGTACGATTTATTTAATTGGTAGTTTATACTTGAATTTACTATCAATACCTACCATTATCACAGTGACACTTTTATGGGACATAGTTTTGGCAGAGAACTGACATTCGTACCTAGTCAATTATTTATAATTGTTCTCCCTGTACATTTTGCTGAATATAAAAAAATGCACTAAAAAGTAAAAAATAAAATATTTTTAACAAAAAAACTAAATGACCAATAAAATTTATGCCAAAAAAATGCACTAAAATCTTAGTAAATCTTACATTACTTACCTACTTTATAATAAAATTGTCAGCTTAGCAACTGTGCTGATTGCCTACCTAACTTACTACTGTCTACTTAATACTTAACTTCCGACTGTTGAATGACTTCTACGCCTATGGTATCTGCTGGTAACCGTAAGCATATAATATCTATCGAACTGTTCATATTATGTTATTTCGAGTTAAACATAAAGCTTGGCGTCTAAAATTTTAAGTGTTATACTGTGTGACCTTGCCGCCATTCATAAAGACCTTGCTGACAGGACATATAAATGCTCCTAGCATGTCGCATGTCACGAAAGTTTTCACGATTTTCAATACTAAAATTAAAACTGTTCATAAAAGTTGCTTCAGTAAACGTTATTCATGAAACAACATATAAGTGAGCGGAATACGGAAGCGGTAGAACCGTGTCACCTATTTACTTAGTTTTATCGGGATGACACTTTTGAAATAAAGTGAATGGATTGTTTAAAAGAGCAGTAGTGACTGTTCCCATTTTATAGCGGTGGCACGCATTGATGCAATCTTTTAGAGTGCGTTGTATCATTTTAGATCCGCCACGTATAAAGCCACGCGAAGTTCGCTCTCCTCTATTATGTTACCGTCTACTTTCCGTATATATGTGTCACAAATAAATAGATAGTCTATCGGAAAACCCATACAGTTTCTGGCCGTGTCCGTAATTTAAACCGAGATTAAACATTGCGATAGGACCTTTTCCTCACGATAGTCTTTTAAGCTAATTGTGTGTGACTGTCCGTGCAGGTGTGAGATCGTATCTGAGGACGATTTCGAAAGTTATTCTATGGTTATTATCATTATTATTAGCAATACAGCAGTTTGCTTTCTAAGTTATGCTTACCTTCTGTGAACTATAGTTAGTTCAGCGCAATGTTAATCATTATTTCTTCACGACGAATCATATAATAATACATTCATTATGAAAGCAATTACTTACCTATACTGTATCCAACGAGAGAATGGACTTGCACTCGAGCGAAAATTCGTCTGTTTTGGTCAGATCTCCGCCCCTTAGAACATTAGTTCAACGCCCTCAACGTCTTAATTGGCTCAGCAGGTAGCCAGGGCCGGCGCCTGGGTCCGATACCTACCTGGTACCTAATTATATAAAGTACCTACTACTGCCTACCTATTCACAGTTTGTATTTGTAGTCTCGCAAGTACGGTTATTTTAGTTGTGTTGTTTACGGTTGTGAAATAAGTTTTAAATCTATTATAAGAATGGCAGCAGCCAGAGACGAGATAAATCCACCATTATCGCCAATTAAGAAGAATAAAAGAGGCCAGGTAAAGAAATATAATAATAAATATGTTTTATTTAATACGCATACTATTCACCACCAGTAACCGTGGTCAATGATTTATTTTTGTTTTTAATTTTAGGTCGTGCATCAAAGTCAAAAAATAATTATAATAAATTTATGTAAGAAATTAAAGGAAGACAATCCGCAAATGTCGTACAATGAGACAGTTTTAACACTAACCAAACAAACGGGCATTGGAAAAACTACAATGAAAAAAATTTTAGCAGAATATAATAGAACCGGTCAGGTAACGGAACCAAATTAAAAAAAAAGCCGTCAGTCTTTTAAAGAAAATATCGACGATTTCACTAAAATTGCTATAAGGAGAAAAGTACACGAGTTCTATCGAAATAAAGAATTACCAACAGTAGACAAAATTTTGCAAGTAGTAAATGATGATGGAGATCTGCCACAATTTAAACGATCAACATTTCACAAATTGTTGCACCAATCGAATTTTGTTTTTGTTAAACGGCAAAGGAATAGTTGCCTAACTGAGAGACAGGAACTTATTATGTGGCGGAGGGACTACCTACGAGCTATAAAAAAATACAGAGAAGAAGGTCGCTCTATTCATTACCTGGATGAAACGTGGGTTAATGCAGGTGATGCTTTTATTGGAGGCTTGTCAACGGAGCCGGCTAATCCGAGTGGTAAAGGTAAACGATTAATAGTTTTACATATTGGCAGCGCTGATGGATTCGTTCCTGGTGGTTTGTTATGTTTTGAGTCCAAAAAGAATACAACAGACTACCATGACGAAATGAACGGAAATACATTTCTCGACTGGTTTAAAAAGGTTTTACCGATATTGGATGATAATTGCGTAATTGTCCTGGACAATGCTCCGTATCATTCGGTAAAAATGGAAAAAATACCGAATAGTTCTTGGAGAAAAAACGACATAATCCAGTGGCTACAAAGTAAAGGAAAAGAAATCGATAATACAATGGTGAACAGCTTTCACCAGCTTTCACCAACTACTGCGCATCGTTGGGCTAGAAAAGGAGAAATATAACAAATATATAATCGATGAAACGGCCAAAGAACAGAATAAGATTGTACTCAGACTTCCACCGTATCATTGTGAACTGAACCCTATTGAAATGGTTTGGTCGATGGTCAAGGGGTACGTGAAAACTAACAATAAATCTTTCAAATTACCAGAGGTGAAACGATTGCTTGAAGAAGGCATTGGACGAGTAACATCTGAACATTGGAAGAATTTCATTCGTCACATTATAGAGGAAGAACATAGGTTTTGGGAACTTGGCCATATTGTTGACAGTTTAATCGATGAAATCCCACCACTAATAATTCACGTAAATGGTCAAATTCTGATAGCAGCGATACAGACTAATTTAAATTTATAATTATATGAAACAATGTACTATTGTTGTAGCTAAATATTAAAAAAAATAAAATAAAAATATCATAAAATGTCTGTTTTAGGAATATTTAGGGTTTATATTACTTTCATAACGCTCATACATTTATAATAAATTTATGTTAAATAAATAAAATGTTTTCATGTTTTCAAAATAAAATTTATTTCAGCTACTTACGAATTTATTTCATCGAATGACGGTCCTGCGTAGCTCGTTACAGAGCCCCTCCTCTTTAGTCGCCGATGCGCAAAGCAAGTCCATTCTCTCGTTGGATAGAGTATAATTACCAATATTTATAACGACACCAGTATTTGATAAGGTAAGCCACCCAGATATATTGAATATACTTAAAAATCTTGTATTTAGGGAAGGTTTTAATGACATGTTAAAGAGCTACTTATCAGATAGAAAACAATAGGTAAGTATACACAATTATATGAGCTCTACAAGAACAGTTAATTCTGATGTTTCACAAGGCACAGTATTGGGGCCAAATTTGAACTCTATATATGTCAACTATCTTTTTAAGATCCCTATTGATACTGAAATAATAAGTTTCCTTGATTATACAGCAATATTCTTTAAATATATGGGACATGGGAATTAGGATTTATTAAATGCCACCCAGATTTACTAAATACACTAAAAAATCTTGGATATAGGTGATAATGATCTGTATAAAGCGCTACTTAACAGATAGGAAGCAGTATGTAAGTACAGATAATTATATGTTCTACAAGAAAAATTAATTTTGGTGTTACACAAGGCACAGTACTGGGGCCAATTTAATTCCCTATATATGCCAACAACCTTTTTAAGATCCGTATTGATGCTAAAATAATAAGCTGCGCTGATGATACAGCAACGTTCGTCAAAGACAGAAATCAATAAAAAGCAAGGTAGAGAGGGATATTAACACTCTTATTGACTTCTTCAACAGGGATCTTAGACCTAACATTAATTATGAGCAGTTACCGATCTCTAGTTATGTCAGTGGTCTGCCAAAATTCAATTGTATCACCATAAAGCATGATAGTCTCGAAGTCACCATAAGATCTGCATCAACCATAAAGTACTTGGGCTTTAATATCAACTGCTATCTGAAATGGGGCACACACATTATTAATTTAAAAATTTAGTAAAAAAAAATAGAAGTATATTACCAAAATGCAAGTACTTTAAAAACATCCTTTATGAAGAGCAGCTAAAAAATATGTAGGTATTACGCCTTAAGCAAGTCACACCTTTCACACAAAATCATTGGACGGGGTGGTACAACAAATTGCTACTAGAAGATATTCATAAATATATATTAAAAATAATATTAATTATTTAAGGAGAGGTATCATATGGAAATACCGTATCCAAAGTTTTTCCGTCGGCGCCGGTTTCTGTTTCTACTTACTTCATGTAAATTTTCGGAGAGACGCCCTGTAATGGTTCTGAACGACCGTTCATTAATTTTATTCCCTCACTCCTGAGCCCCATCGGTTTGTTGAGAAGTTAGATCTGCTATCTCCCAAAAAACGTTCTGCCGCCTTTTCTTCTTCATGGGTTATGTCCAATGTGCGTAATCTTCGCTAGAGCCAAGTGGGCCAATATATATGTTCTCTTAATGCCCTTGGGTATGCGTGTCCTATCAACATTTTATCTGAAGATGTCTATAGGTACTTTGTGGATAGATGTAGGTTACATCTATTTGATCTATTAGATTTACATCTAGGTAAAAATAAGGTAAGTATGTAAGGTATTGCATACACAATAATCTCCAAATCTTGAAAGTCATTTTTCCGACGGATTTTCCATTGCTTAAACCACGCTCTGTATCCTGTCTCTAGTCCTCATGATTTTATCATTCAAATTGTGGGTTATGTTATCTATTATGTTTACGATTCTCATCGGAGAACGAGTAAAGTTTGTATACATCCGGACGAGTTGTTTCAGCACACATTTGACTAGTGCAACTGATTTGATTCGTATGGTTTATGACTATGACATAACCGCCAACTTTTGGAGAGTAGGTGATGTCTAACCTCTAACTATCAGTTGATCTATTTTAATGACTCTGATAATTAATGAACATGCATCATGCACTAAAAGTAGTATACACATAGTAAATAAAAAACCTATTTTAGTCGAGTTACAAGATTATTAAAAATTACAGCTAAATATCTTCGTAATAGTTAATTTTACGAAAAAGATCCTAAGGACCTTTTTTGGAGAAAATTTAATAAAGACAAATTTTGCTAATCTAGGTGTTTTACCGAAAAATTTATGTAAACAAATATTTTTAAAAAAAATCAATATGGCGGCTAACACCGATTTTGCGCTATGGGGAAAACTTCAGGAGAAAAAAATAAAGCTATTAAAGCAATATCCAGATTTCCTGGAATTATTTCCCTATTCAAGCCTGAAATATACACTTTCATTAAAAAAATTGTATCTATCACAAATTGTGGTGTCCCCTTAAGTATCTGCTTGAAGGTATTTCCTTTAAAATGTAACATTTTATGAAATGTTGAAGTGGTTTCATTCAGAAATACGTATAAAAGCAATACGTGCCAACATATTTTTTGAATTTCTACAATTACACTTAATATCTGAAATTGTAATATTATATAACGAGAATGCAGTTATACTCTCAAAAGTAATAGGATTACTACACGGAAAACATTTTAAGTGATAAATTGCCCTCATGCAACGAGTTGCAAATGACACAGCAAACTTCTAGCACATGAGTGCAGGCTTTCCGATAACGTACATTTCAGTCTTTGGATATTTTATTATTATGCAATTTAGTTTTTATTCGGTTCACTGTTAAGTACTTTTCCAATGGGACAGTGAAATGTATTGATGAATGTAATTTCATAAAAATGTTCGATAGAAATAAATGTCGACGCGTTAAAAAGTTCTGATGAAAAATTCCATAGCCTTCCAGATGCGTTAGTGTTTTTCAACATTTGTTGCCTATTGCCACTCAGATCGAAAGATCCACGTAAGTTTATGTTATATTTGGTGTCATGATGTTTTCACAGCCAACTCTATCTTCAGGGCCTTTATTTTTAGTTTGCCCTTAGAAGATTCATAAGGCCGTTATTTTTCACAGTACTATATTACCCCCAAGGAGTACATTAAATTGCGATTTAAAGTGGGCAATAAAAAGTTTGCCTAAGCAAACTAAATAAAAATAAAATTCCCGTGGACGCCACTGACCAAGCGCAACTAAGTCCGTTAGTCCCCAAATTGTCCGTCCTGTGTATCGAATCTACTTTTTGGCATTTTCTGTAATGTTTGAGGAAAAGTAAAGTAATACACACAGTATACTTACTACTAGGTTTACTTTACAATTGGACATTTAAAAAAGGTGATACATAATAAACAGAATTAAAAAATTTACGAAAAATGTGGTATTATATCTGGAAACGCAGCATATACCTAAACAGCTTACAGAAAAATTGTTTAAATGTGAACGTGCACGATGACCTTTCCGCAATCAATATACATATAAATAGTGAGGCAATGCCTACCCAAATATGTTGATTAACCAGCGAGAGAGTAACCAGGCAAATACCTATAAACACTTTGTTGAAGGCTCGTAATAATTTTATATTTTTAAGCGTACACACGTAGCGTAGCAATATCAAGTCTGATTGACTTGATATTGCTAAAATATTCTTAAAACTAGCTTATCTGTGATATGTAACAAGTCTTCC
The DNA here is from genome assembly GCA_964058915.1 of Tetropium fuscum. Lineage (NCBI taxonomy): Eukaryota > Metazoa > Arthropoda > Insecta > Coleoptera > Cerambycidae > Tetropium > Tetropium fuscum. The sequence goes on from CAXKVY010011879.1 coordinate 8,741, forward strand.
AGTAAGGTGAATCTCTCCTGTGACTCTACACCGGTACAGGGGTCTATGGACTTCAGCAAGCTGGTCCTAAAGGTGGTTCCAAAGGTAGTCTACAAGGTGGTTCAAAAAGACGTGTGTGAACCAGGTGGTATATAAGGTAGTCTAAAAGGTGTTGTGACTTACATTCGCCGAAAGACAATGAAGCCCTGTAACACAGACCAGTAAGTTAGTCTCGATACAAGTAAAAAAAGTAAGGTTAAGTGACTCTATATCTGATAAAACTTACTTAATTAGTTGAAAAACGGCTTCGAAAAGATAGCTTCGTGTCCCTCAATTAACTCTAGTTCAACGCCACGCAGGCTTTAGAGAACACAAAGTAGGCAAAAAAAATATGAACACGTGGTTTCAAAAAACAAAATGGCTTACCTTAATGTTAAAAGTTATATGATCCCACTAATGTGGTATGCGCGGACTTATACAAAATCTCAACACATGTATAATGATTTCCTTGTATTATCCCATTATGTCGGAACGTACATACCACGTTATTTAACCAATAAAATGAAAAACTTTTATCACGGTGAAAAACCACTGTGCCATCTACGCGTTCGGGCAAGAAAAGGAAGCGAAAAAGGTTTACTCCCATGAATTAGACCATAGATCTGCTGACCTAGGTTAGCGTCTCAGAACTTCCAATGTGCAACTCACAAAACAATAAAGCGACACACATATTTATGGTAAATATATATGACAAAGTATCTAATAAATGCGCTGTGGTATTATTGATATAATCGTCTAATAAAAGTAATATGCGCAGTAAGGCGTAGTCACTGTTTAAAATCAATGTTATCCGTCAAATATACCTACAATAAATTTCGGATACCCAAATTCTACTAAAAATGAACGTAACAAGGACAATATTTAATGATAACCTTTTATATTCTAAAGCTCATGATATTTGGTCCAAAACTCAAAAATGCGATGCGAGCCTTAAAAATGCCGATAGTTTTCTAGTTTATTGAATTTAGTACCTCTAGTAAAAACAGAGTTAGCAATAGTGCGCACCTAATTTCGATCACCCTGTAAATACCCGTTGATCCGGAGAATATATGATTTATAAAACTGAAGGGCCAAAGCATTATTTAAATTAACTAGTAGTTGCAAAATATATTCTAGCTGAGAATATATCCGCTTAAAATCAATTATTACTGTGGCCACCCCGATACACGTGATGATGGATTAATATTAAACTCTCCATTAGAATTAGTAACAACTAGCATTAGTTTTACATTAAGCACATTGAACAAATGGCGGTGCTAAGGTTATTAAAATCAATGTGGAATTGAAATTACACTAATGAAGTCGAGTGATAAATCGCTAGCGCAGCAAAAGACGCATCAATCTGAAGAACGAACCACATTTACGTTGGACTGAGGACGTGGATGATTCATTACAAAATCCATTATATCTGTCAATTTCATTCCTCATTGAAATTGATATTTCTCTCCTTTCTTAGATTATGTGTGTTCTAATTTACTCGTCTGCGTATATTTCCTACGGAACTTAATGATATTTAGTGGAATCAAAATTATATTGCTTTTCCGACCTCATCAGTTCAGTTCATTAAATTAATTGAAACCAAATAAAACGCTGTTTCGACTTCCCTTCCCCTTAATTGAAACAAATGAATCGCCGCGTGCAAGATTCGAATCATGGGAATATAAATTGAAACATTATTTAAAGGAACATATCGACGCTCCCAAATAAGAATATCGTAGTATGTCGATTTTTAGCAAAAATTAGAGAAAGGCGCTTCCCTATATACAAATATCTTCTCTTTCAATCAAAATCAGATTTTAATTTTTTTTAAAAAAAATAGTAATTTTTTTAAGTATTTTTATTGCATATAATCTGCATAGAAAATATCCCCAAATATTATCAACAAAAGTTACAATTTCACTAAACGGAATAACAAGTAAATAATTTCATGGCATCTAGTTACAAGAGGACAACAGATAATATTATTTAGAACAAACATCGTATATCTAGGACTTAAGATGGTAATATTTTTCTCACAAAGAGTGGTATTTACATAAAAGCTTGTCTTTAAAAATGTTTTTTTTACTATTAATTTATTTTTTATTTTTTACTATTCGCTGGACATGTTTCTCTAAGTCTGTTTATTTTATTTAATGCGTCATTGTTGCATGGTAGTTTGTCTGTTCATATAGTACACTCTAGTTCTTTCATAAGGAGACCTTCTAGTGATTTTACTCTACTTAACTATACTTATTCCAGCTTGCAGCTTACTTGTGCCTGACAAAACACAGTTCCAGGTTTGATTTTGGAGCTTTCCTTCTTCTTGACTGGTTGAAAACCAATGCTATTGACGCCCATCTCGCCCAATTATACAAGTCATAGTATGATGCCCACCAAGGCGTACTTTTAAAATTCAGTTGCAAGATTTTACCCGAACAATTCGACCCCAAAGTCTTAATCGGAGACTCCAACAACCTCAAGATAACAATTTCAGACGGATTGGAGCAACTAAGTTTTTGATCGACATCATAGATCCGCCATCTTGAAAAATTTGTATCGCCTGTAGTTGACCCTTGTCGGTCCTTACAACATTTGTTCGAGCACCACCGAACTATCCCTTACCTTTGCTGAGTTATAACTGAGCTATAATGGGCATCTCGTTTTCCGCCATTGCCCAATTTTTCCTCTGGAACCCTTTCATTTGTTATCCATATCATGGGGTTTGTGTACCCCAGGAAAAAACATAGTCCAACATTTTTGAGAGTTCGCCATATTGGATTTAGAGCAATTTTATTTGATACCAATATCACGGAAGTGCATAAATATAACTAATCTGCCATCTTTGGGAGTCCGGCATATTGGATTTATAGTAACGTCATTCGATTTTTGTATTCTTCTCAGCAAATCCTTTCATTTGATATCCCATGCCATGGAAGTGCAAGAAAATAACTAGTCCGCCATTTTGTGCGGTCCGCCATATTGGATTTATAATGACGTCACTAAGCTAGTCATGTACTGTCATCCAAACTAAAAGTGCATGCAAAATTTCAGCTCAATCGATTGAGGATAACTGCTTTAAAATTCAATTGCAAGATTTGACCCGAACAAACATACATAGATACATACATAGCAAGTTAAATAAAAGCTTGTAAAAATGGTATTTGCAATAATTTTTAGGGATGCAAAAAATCAACTTTTAGAACTTTTAGAACTTTTATCCCAAGACTATACGATAGTATGATAGTCAATAAATTAGACGTAAGCTATTAACAATTAATCATTGTTCTGAATATACTTATATTTCTTAATTCTTTATTTGCAATTAATTTATTTGCAAAATGAAATAGGAGTAAATTAAAGAAAAATGTTTTTACTTATACAATTTTGCAAGCATCAGTAAACAAAAATAGTGTAATAACTTTGACTAATCAAAGGTAACATCAGGAAAAAAATAAAATATTATTTTTGACAATCAAAGATAATAAATACATTATCTATATTTTTCTATGACATTTGCTAAATTCTATGAATGATAGTTTTGAAAATTTGTTTGGGGATAAATGAAATATTTTAAACTAAAAAGACGTTATAACGCATACATATGTCCGTGTTCTCATTCAAATTTTTGCAATTGGTAACGCCCAACTGCAACTTTAATTTATATCGTGATTTTAATTTAAATTGTCATCAATTTTTCTTACATATATTAAAGTATTTTTAATATACTTTTTAAGTTCAGTATGTTATGAAATGCATTTCTGTGCAGAATAATAGTTTTACGATATCAGCAATTAAAAATAATCAACTGTCAAATGTTCGGACAGAGAAATATCAGCATATAAAAATTATTTAGTTAAAGAAATGATGTCTATAGTAAACGATATGTCCTATTGTTCAAGTTAAATAATAATTTGTATAATATAAGTTAATATTTAATCTATATTTGTACATAGCATATTTCATAAAACTTTCCAGAATACCTCGAGTTCTAGTGAACTTAATGCAACCTAACTCAAAATTTAAAAAACATATTATCAAAGAAAAAGTAAATTTTGACATGTGTCAAATAAATGACAATTTGTTGATTGTCATGACAATCATGAGACTTGGAGACTTATTCTGGATAAAACTGGAACACTTATTCAATTACTTTTAGCAAGATTTAGGAAAAAATAAAGCATTTTTAGTGATTGTACTGTATTGATGATTAAGCGAAATATAAAAAGATTTTGCAGGATTGGCAAATAGATTATGCTATATATAGCTGCTATATATGATGCTACATATAGAATTAATTATATATATATATATATATATATATATATATATATATATATATATATATATATATATATATATATATATATATATATATATATATATATATATATATATATATATATATATATATATATATATATATATATATATATATATATATATATATATATATATATATATATATATATATATATATATATATATATATATATATATATATATATATATATATATATATATATATATATATATATATATATATATATATATATATATATATATATATATATATATATATATATAATTAATTCTATATGTAGCATCATCATTGCTGATCTCACGGCCCGTCTCAGAATCTAGTGTTGATCTAGTTTCGGCGTATATAGTCCTATGTTTCAGAATCCTCAGTTAAATTTTTCAATTTTCAGCTAGGTTAAGTTAAGTTAAGAGTTAAGTTACTATCTGTAATGCATTTTTGGCTTCTTCAACAAAGGCGTTTCAGTGTTATTATTATTGTTATTAACTTAGCCTCTTTAACAAGGAGACCTGAACACGTTTAAATGAATTTAAGTTTTAATAGGACGTTGTTTTAGGATATCCTCAGTTTTAATAAGCTCCCGGTAATACTGACATCGTTAGCGAAACGCTCATAGAGTCTAGTGTTAATAGTTTGGTGTATTTTATATCTTGTGGAACCAATTTCTAACTAGTTTAAAAAATTATCGAATTGACTATTCCTTTAAAACTACAGAACCACACAGAACGCCAATAAAAGTTGAACTAAAGTCGCTGGTATACTTTCCAAGAAGCATGATGGCCTATAAAAGTCAGCCGACCTCATAACTTCGCAAATAGATATTATGTAAAGTAAGTTGGAGATGGAAAACGGTTATGGGTGCATAACGTAGCTGCTGATTTATCATTATAGTCGATATAGACCACCAGTAAGGATATTGCCGAGAAAGGGTTCAAATCACGTTTCAAAAATATCTATGAAAGACTACATAAAAATTGAATATAGAATTTTAAGCAATTAATTGATATCGCCAAACCTTTTGTGCAGAATTCTTACCTAATTTTAGTCGATAGTTTTTAAATTTTTTCCTTCATAAAAAAATGCATTTGCACAGATTTCCTCGAAAATATAATTATGTCTACCTAAAATTTCATATAACTGAAAAATGCCGAAGAAACTGCACCAGATACGCAAATAAACAAATTATGGATTTTGAAAACTTAAATTTGCGTATATGGGTGGAAAATAAATCTGAAAAAGAAAAGAAATGAAAAGCTGACATTTAAAAACGTGAATAGAATTATTTATTTACAGCAAATCTTTAGAACAATTCTGGTTCCTAAAGCCGAGAATGCGGGAAATAATTTCTTTTACATGGACGATAATGCCAGGCCACACAGACGTATTTCTTAAACAAGTTTTTTTTAACAAAACGGTATAAACCACATGTGGTGGCATGCAATATGATCAGATTTAAAGCCCATAGAGCAAGAGATTATAAATAATTTCGTTCGGAGCATGTTTCAGAAAATCAATAGTGGAATGCAAAGGTGGCCCAATTCATTACTAATAACGGTTAAGTTTTAATATTTAATGTTTAATATTGAAGAAATAAAAATAAAATATATTAATTAATGTGAATTCTTATGATTATTAATTTTTTTTTGTTACTTCGTTGTGAAATGGTACTAAAATTCATTCATTTTCTCAAATAAAAGGAGAGAAGCAAAATAACAAATACATTTTAAAGCAGACATATAAAACAAAAAATATAAAGTCTACATTGGCCACACAATGCAACTTCTTGAAGAACGTTTAGTTCTTTTACGTTAACGTTTAGCTCAGCTAATATTACAGCTTTAAAAAAACATTCTAATGAAACAGGTAATAAATTTAACTAGGAAAATACAAAAATTCTGAATAAAGAACATAATTATAAAACACTAGTAATTATGGAAGTAATTTATATTAAAAAAAATCCTAATGCATGTAACGACAAAAAAGTTACCGAACATCTTTCCGCAATCTACAATTTATTAATTAAAAAAACATTAAAAAAATTAACCCAAAAAAAAACTTTATATAGAAACTTATATACATACTTAGATACATACCTACCTATTATAAATATACATCTACATAATATTATTAGCATACCTCAAATTATAAATAATAATGACGTAAAATATAAATAATGGCATAAAATAAATTAGTTAGTACTAACATAATCAGTGGTTCATACGATATCCCCACAGAAACCATTATGCATTTGCTGTCAGTTTGTTCAGCATCATTCTGTGCCTCCATATGTGTATATCCATAGACATAATATTACGAGTGCTATATTACCACCTATGTATTACCACCCATGTATATAAGACATTTATGGATATTTATGAATTTCTATGCATAATACAATAATATTAAAAATAGTACGAGCATTATAAACTTTACAAAATATCGATTTACTATAAAACACAAATGACAAAGATGTGAAGAAATAAAGTATAATGTAAAATAGGTTATTACCCTGACTAAATACAAACAAGAATTGCAAGAAAGCCAAAAAAAATAGCGAAAAAATTTGGAAGATATTGGAAGAAAACAGAGAAAATATTTGTTTGGGTGATTCTTCTTCGGATGAAAGTGGCGGAAGCGATGGAATGTTTAATTTGTATGGGTTTAGGAAGATCAACATTTCCCTATGTCTCGTTTTTTATGTATAGGGCAGATAATTGCTTCCGTGCATACTTTCCGCAGTTCCTCGGTTTTTCAAATCTTATTCTCGAAGAGTTTCTGTATTTGGTATATTACCTCATTTCCTCCGTATTTAAATAGTTCCGGTGTCAAATTGTCATTTCCTGGATTTTATTATTTGCCGTTTTGAATTTTTTTTCTGAATACCATCATTGCTCGGGGATGGTACCATACTTCCTTCTTTTTCTACAATGGTTATATCTTCATCCGTTTCTTCTTTATTATTCCGTCTTCGTTTAATGGGATAAAATACCCCTTCCACCTTTTTAGCACTCCTTCCGAAATAATTTTCACATTGTTTCTCACTCTTTGGTACAGATTTATGATGCCATTATTTCTGTCTTACTCCTCTATTTGTTCTAAATTGCAGCTTTATAACTATGTGTTTTCATCTTTCTTAAAATCATTTCAGTTTTTTTTGTTCCTCATATTTCCACTGTGCCAGATGAGGATCCTCTGTTCCTTCCGGTAGCATCTTTTGCTTCAAACTCAAACTTCAAACTCTGTCTTGCACTCTTTATCAAACCATACTATTTCTCTAACTAAATAAAACTCGTATTAAATATAGACATTGTCATCTGCAATATTTACCGATATATCTATGGCAGTTATGAAATATTAATTTTAACAAAAAAGAGTGTAGTAGAGTAGTAATGCAAATTACGAACATGTATTAAAAGCGACACACCATATGAGCCAATATTAGTTATATATCCGGAACATCTGGCTGTTCATGTCATATTCTTTTTCCGAATAAATACGGCAAAATTGTGCAATGACATGGCGCATATACGTTGCGGCATTATCTTTGTTTGGCATATCTCTTTCAGAATAAATAAATATTCATCGCGATAGCCGGTGTACAAAATATATTGTTTTTGAATTCTAACTTTCCGCATCATCTGGTAAACGTGCATGACATTCAATATACGTTTAATCACCCAAAAGTATTCCATATTTCATATCGGCCACTAATGTTTTGGTAAATTTGATTTAATTCTATACCTACCAACTACTGGCATCACGTTACATAGTCGGTGCATCCTGTAAATTTAATAACAAAATTTCAAATAAAATATTACCTCTATCAATGGAAAATATATAGAGCCCTGACTGCAAGCTTATATCTCGAAAAATATCTGACCGATGGTTCTTTTGTTACGACACTGGGTTCCTGTAATAAGTGGTACTGTCCAAAATTCAAATACACTTTATTAACTTCGAAACACAACAAGTTACAACTGTTTTCAATGATAAATCACTACTGAACACTTTTAATTACTTTGTCTTGTCTCTAAGAGCGTCTAAATTAAAACTGACTAATATAGCGATCGGCTGGCCCTTATATACTCTTTTCAAGGTTCTGGAAAGCTCTAGAAGCTTCTCGATCACTCCATTCCATTATAGAGTTCTACAGGGGTAGTCCACATGTTCTTATACCGCAACTATTTTAAATGGGGCCAAGGGCGTATCTCGGTTATGTGAACTGCTAGAGGTTCGAGTCTTCGGCCTTGGGGAGTTGTATCTGGAACCCCCACGTACGATATTGCCACAGCGTCGGTTTTCGCGTAACACTGCCCCCCTCCTTGAAGCTGTTGCGCCCCAATAGCGTCTTATTTACCTTCTCCACTGTGCTGCGTCCTACAGTTGTATGGACTCACTCTCTCGACATGGACGATTTTAGGCTTAGTCCTTCAAGGTCGCTGGACCCTATACTTCTTCACGATGGTATAAGGTCCTTTGTATGATCTTTGTAATTTTGGACCCAAACTTTTCTTTCTCTGTGGCTGGTACCAGACAGCGTCTCCTTCATTATAGATATGCGGTGTCGTATTCTTGTCCAGACGCATCTTCATTCGGTCACTCGTCGGGTGTAGCCGGTCCCTCACAAAATCGTGGACCAACCGCAATCGTACTTCCAGGTTGATGACGTACAGATTCAGGAAGTACAACATCTTTATCCATTCTAGTTTCTGAAGGTTTTCCGGGGGTCAAGTCAATTGGTAACTTTTGAGAGATGAAGTCAAGTCAGTAAACAACATTAAAGACGTATAACCAGTTGACTCATGTTGGGAACTAGCCCATAAATTTCAACTTCGCCAATAGTCTTAAATTTTCTTAGTCTTAGGACTTATTTTAATTCGCAGTCTCTTACCCCATCGTTGAAACTTTGTACGTAAATCTAATTGCTGAAATCTTCTGAAGCTTGCGGGTAACAAATCTGACAATTCGTTCGATGTCCACTGGAAATTCTTGTAATCTCTCAGTTGACCCTTGATCTCTGCTCTTTCAGTTGGCTTTGGTAAACCTGGGTAAGACATTTGTTGCTATATCTTAATTCGAGGGCACCCATTACAGAGTTGTAATCTCCTTGTTTATCCTCCGAAATACTTTGAAGAATTTCTAGCGCTTTTCCCCTCAATGCTACCTGAGAAGTGGCTTTTTGTCGGTCATTCTATCCGTTGTTGAGTGCTGCTGTCTCAAATTGTGGTATGTACATAGCCCAGGAAGTCTCGCTTTCAAATACTGGTGGTTTCAAATATACTTTGCCAGGAAATGTTGGACTCATTTCCGTTTTCTTGTTTTCCGTCAAGCTCGTTGGTTGCCGGTCTGCATTCATACTTTGCTGTTCCAATTTATTCGTTCGTTCGTTCATCTAATTCTTCTCTGTCTGTATTCATTTTTGTTTGAACTCCTTCTAATACTTCTCTGCCTGTACTATTTTCCACTTCAATTGTTTCTTCTACTGCTTCAATCCCTGTTATCGCCTCTCTCCATCTTCCTCTCTTTGTTTTGCCAGCACCGTAATTAATTCCTTCATTTGTTCTTTTTGGGTTTCTCTTTTCTCTTAATTTTCTGCTTTCCGTCTAATTTCATAATCCTTTGTTCGACTTTCTTGTTCCTCTTCGGAATTCAGTATGTGGTTTTGTCGCCCACCCTATCGCCATGGGTAGTTATAGTTAATAAAATAAATACAACAATTGAAATCCAATACATATTATCTTTTCAAGAAGGTATGAGCTACATTATTTACAAATTTTATATCATATAGTTCCAGAATAATTTATTATAATATATTAAAGTTATCGACATAGAAAAACGCTGCAAAATATCAACAAAACCTCCATATTTTATGGAGGTTCTGTTGTCATCGCTTACAAAATCTCCAAAACGGTTGTACACAAAAAAAAAATTAATTCATACATTGTAACATCAATGACTGCGCCAATGCGCTATAGAAATTTCAGAATATTTTGCCTCTCTGTTTTAAAAATATGAGCTTTCAAAGTCAGATCTCATACTTTCTACTTTGATAGTACCAATATTAAATATAGATTTCAAATGTACAGGGTGCCCCTTGAAATAGCCCCTTGAAATATGTAGCATTGTTTCCAGAGGTGTCTTGATATGATTTTTTGTTTCATACTTGACACCCGTGATGTTATCAATTTTTAGGTAACTTACGAACAGGTGCAGTGATTATATAATAATTATATATTTTTCATTCAGAAAATTAAGGACTTTTATGGTTTGAAAACATTTAAATATGTGTTTTATTTTCTACTCTGTAAAATAAAAGATTTAATAAATTAGAAGATTTTTAATATCCGTTTTTAGAATATAAAAATTCATGTAAAATTGTGTCCGGAACTTTTTTTGAGTGATTTAAATCAGCAGGGGTTATCCCCTGCGAGATGGATAAGTTAGGGGTATCAATTTAAAGTGACTCACTATGTACATTCACCATACTATTAATATGATACTACTGATAGTATTATACGACGCACAACAAGGCAATTAAATTACCTAATAGATTATATTTTAAAATCTAGGGATTATTCAAATATAGCATTTGTATTAAATTGGAATTAGACAAAAGCTCTTGTTCAGATTACGCTATTCCTATTCCCCTATTCCTCTTGAGCTACACGCTTAAAATAAAATTTACCATTAGTTTCCAGAACCAAGTTATTCCTCACAGCGGAAATATATCTATATATATCTATATATATATATATATATATATATATATATATATATATATATATATATATATATATATATATATATATATATATATATATATATATATATATATATATATATATATATATATATATATATATATATATATATGTATATATATATATATATATATATATATATATATATATATATATATATATATATATATATATATATATATATATATATATATATATATATATATATATTAGCTTTGAAATTCTTTGCTATTCATATTTATTTTGTGAAAAGTAATCTTGGGTTTGTAGCATTTCATTACATAGAAATAAGCAAATAGACGAATAAGAAGGAAAACACACTTACCAGTGCTATATCTGGACACACATACGGAAATGAACCACTATACACACGAAAACGAATCACTTAGAAGTTGTACAAGTTCTTTCACCTTTCTTGAGGATCTTCAGAGCAGTATACGATTTATTTCATTGATCATTTAAAACGTCACTGTTCACGTGTCACGTAAGTGTGTTTTCCTTCTTATTCGTCTATTTGCTTATTTCTATGTAATGAAATGCTACAAACCCAAGATTACTTTTCACAAAATAAATATGAATAGCAAAGAATTTCAAAGCTAATAAATATATCCAGGGTTAAATATAGTTGTTTTTCAATAGGTTCAACAAGATTTTATGCATTTTAAAGTTTAACATCTTCTGGATAACTGTATACCTAATGCTTTTATATATAATATGTTCAAATAGAACAAATATAAATAGTAGACTAGGTTTGTGTATTCTAAGAATGAGTTCCGTCAAAAACTAATGTCATAAAACGTCACTGCAAGTGTTGGAGTATTAATATTTTAAATTCAAGTATAAATGATCAATGAAATAAATCGTATACTGCTCTGAAGATCCTCAAGAAAGGTGAAAGAACTTGTACAACTTCTAAGTGGTTCGTTTTCATGTGTATAGTGGTTCATTTCCGTATGTGTGTCCAGATATAGCACTGGTAAGTGTGTTTTCCTGTGTCCAGATATAGCACTGGTAAGTGTGTTTTCCTTCTTATTCGTCTATTTGCTTATTTCTATGTAATGAAATGCTACAAACCCAAGATTACTTTTCACAAAATATATATATATATATATATATATATATATATATATATATATATATATATATATATATATATATATATATATATATATATATATATATATATATATATATATATATATATATATATATATATATATATATATATATATATATATATATATATATATATATATATATATATATATATATATATATATATATATATATATATATATATATATATATCTCAGCTCCTAATAGTCCGATTTTGATTTTATTTTGTTTTTTTGAAATCTCTTGTGAAGAGGAACGAGGACCCTTTTTGATCCTAATATTTATCTGCACACCTCAAGGGTTCTGCATATTTTTGAAATACCTGAAAATTTCACTTTTCTCAGAAATTCCAATTGTGCTCAATGTCCCTTTCTTATCCCACAAAAAAGGGTTTATGTATATGTTTCCGTATATGTCAAGAAAGACTTCATGAACAACCGTGATTTTATTTATTTTGAAAACATACGGAAACAAATTTTTACAAACAAAAAACGTCTAGATACTAAGAAATACTCATGTTAATTAACTGCTTCTATATAGGTCTTATGACTCTAGATTACGCAATCATCTCCTTTATTTTCCAATTTATTCCTGGAACAAAATATTTATTGTATATTATTATATTACGGCATTGGATCAATAAAGTAATATTATGATCTTGAAGTCGTGAAACGAATGTAAAAATAATCAATTAAACGTATACCTTTTATTGAAAGCATGAATCTCAGTACTGATATGAGCCCAATCAAACTTAAAAACCAACGCCTACCTCTCTTATCTCTCACACGTTTCTTCAGACAAGTTTTTGAGGAAATATCGCAAGAAACGTGTATTCTGTTTGCATGGAATCTCTCAGCATCATTCATAATTCTGTTTTTCAATTCCGTATCACAGTATTCTCCAAAAGTTCGTGATGTTTTGGGTGGAAGAGCACGTGCTAGTGCTGCTGCATCGTAAATGATTATATCACAGAATCCTTTGAATTGTGGTGGAGCAACGGTTTCCTCCAGGATTTTAAGCAGGTGAAAATTCTGACTTGATCGCAGAAGGTGTGGCACTGTTGTTTTTATATCCAAAAAAACGTACAAATCCAAGTGTCTTTTGCACTTATGAAAGCCCTAGATAAAACTCAACTTCATTTCTCAAGGAATCTTTGGGGAGGAAAACTTTTTTCGAGCAAAGCCAAAAAACTTAGTCCGAGTTTGTTTTAGAGGACCAAATTCACTCACTTTTGCCTCGTTGCTCAATCGATTTTCCACATAGTTTTTGTACAGTAGTAAGGCCTTTTATTCAGCACCAACCAAAGCTTAAAGCCAAAAAAAATATTTGTTTTTTTGAAAAATGTGCAGAACCCTTAAGGTGTAGAGATAAATATATTCGGACCAAAAGATCCACTTTATAATAGATTTCAAACAAAAAAAAAGAAAATTGAAATCGGACCATTAGGAGCTGATATACCTATAAGAGAATTAGTGCGGCTAATTTTAGTGTTCTACACGGATTTTCAAGCTCCCTATCTAAAAAGTTACCTTTTGGCATCATCTATGACCACACAAAGTGGCACATTCCAATCAAAAAGTGCAACTTTTTAAATTTTGGTTGGAGTACGCAGATAATTTTTTCGTGTTAATCGTGTTAATGAAAAATATAAAAATATTACATCATTGGGTTACGTCACTCTGTGCAGCAAGAAAATTAAATTAATAATAAACATGATACTTATTATTAAGAAAAGTTTATCGCGAAATTTCTTTAAACTATTACTCTTAAATAATTACTAACAAAAATTCGATTACCCCTTATATTTTTGAAATGGTTGATTTTTCTATATGTAAGAAAACTGATATTATTTTTACGTTTTCCGCAATACACCGATTACAAATATTAACTTTACTAAGTAAACGTCTTGAAGAAGCATACAGCATTGTGGAACATTCTTGAAAAATGCGAAAAATTGTCATTACAAGACCGTGTAATATATCGTGTTCGAGGTTTTTTTGGTCACAATGATGAATTAAATATTCGATGAAAAAATTTATATCGGTTTGCATATCTATACACGGTCTTGTAATAACAATTTTCCGAATTTTGCAAAAATGTCCCACAAACAGTTCCAAATATTTCTGTGCAAAATATTGAACTATTATAAACATAATTATTTGGTAACACGTTTGTAACTACCGTCACTTACAAAATAAAAATAGGTAGTCTCATTGTCTTAGTGTACAAAATAAAAAAATGCCTCATACGTAGTCAATGTGTTTATATTAACTATATCGATGGAGGTTACGAGCGATGAAACTTAGAGGATTGCAGGAGCTCTGATAAATAACCATGTTTAATATGTGTGTAACTGGTGCCATTAATACTTAATGAGTGTTTAAACTAAATAGCATAAAATATATGATTAGGCATTCTGATGATTTCTTTCAAATCTTTTATCTTGATTTTTACGATGTATATCGTACAATGTCAATGTTGAATCACGGTCAGACTCATATCTGTTTTCCTAATGCACATTTCGCAATCGGCGCCAACCACGACCATTGTTACTTGGTCAGCACATCTAATGTTATTTTAACACAACCTTTCCGTGAATTTACTATGTAATAAAATTTACAAAACCGAATCATATAATCACCAATTGGACGGGAGTCGATTTTGAGGGTGGGCACACGTGCAACAATAAAATAGTCTTTGTTATTGCGCGAGAACCATTCTCGACATCTCATTTTGAAAATAAGTTTTACATATTTTGCCTGAAGTTTTCTCCTAGCGACTATATAAATTGGGTATCATAAATGCCTCATGTTCACCGCAAACCGATAAAAATTTTTTGCTTTTCACATAAGAACTGTGTAACTAATCAGGTACTGTAACTAAAAGTAAACTAAAAAACTACAGTAAACTAAAAGTTTTCTGATATTTTCAATGCGCCTAAGACACTTCTTGCGTAGGATGCAAGGTCTGTGAATTTTTTTAATAGTGTAAAGTTAAGGCTATTTTTTGCATAATATATTCTGGAGGACTTTATTTAGGCTAAAAATGAATAGCCATTTATCAGAAACAACCTATCTATATAACAAAAGGTCTCTATGGAATCGAGTCTGAATGCATTTCGAAATAATATACATGAATGAAGTCGTCGGTAAATATTAAAAAATATTAGTCTCACAGTACATCAAAGAACTCGAGAAGAAATATTCTGTTTTCCTTCGGCGTAGGCAAACAATCTAAACAACCGAACTTCGAAAGTATCCCACAATAAAAGTAAACTTTTATTAGCATATTTGCTCATGCTTGGACTAAACCCCTGAATGGCATTTTAAAGAAATCAAATAAAATAAATCTCTCTATGGACGGAATAGATGTAAACGTTAGTTTTGCCCAATAAAAGTAACATTCACTAAAATATATTTGGAGATTTGTAATAAAAGACGGGGAAACTAGTAAATCTGATCGCATTTGGGAATAAAAAAGTCCTTGGTTATCGCTCGGCGACTGACCCCGTCATAAATAAAACTCTATATAGTCCATATTTCTTTTTTATTACACCTCTAAATACAATAATTTTTCCGGCTTTATTGAGACATTGGGAAATACGTCTTGACACTATTGGTAGCGCAGCGTGCGTGTCATTTTAATATATGGTATGTGAAGTTACAACATATATATGTTTTTGGAAGTAATTTGGTAAGGAGCTTGTCTTTCTGGAATTAACCTAATAACACTATCCGTGAAAGATTATTATGCTTGTTGCACTGAATATACATTTTATTTCAAATAATTCTTTCCGCCTTTAATACCTTACTTCTTTACGAACACTAAGTATTTTTTACGCTAATATCTAACATAGTCAATGACTATCTCACAAAAAACTTGCTGACATATCTATTTTGAGATACATCCCCAAAATTGATAAGGGGGTGTCATTTGTGAGAGACTTACCCTGTGTACATACTGCTGGCTATTAAAAAGACCATCTACACCCAAGTATTCGCGAACATTTACAGAACGTAATGCAATAGACGCTGTTATTTGTTATCTCCAGTCTGGACTTGACGGCCAATTTAGCACCAGGGCTGGTAATGTACTTTTACGAGAATATTCTCTCTTCTTTTCTGTTATTAACCGTATAATTTTTTGTATATTTCTATTATGAAATAAATGGTGGATGAATCTCAAGGATGAGTAAGGACGATGATAGTGGAAATGCTGATACTAATTTTCTATAGAATTGCAGGAAATGTAAGGGACGATAATATATCGGGCAGCCCAAAAAACATATACTTTATATATTTCTTTTACACATTTTTATTCCCTTACCGATTTTAGCTCATGGTACAAAGACTACATGTGCAGGAAACTATAATAATAATAAAATAGAAACTGAAAGATAGGCTTGGAAAGTAGGACACCATTTAAGCTTGTTGTTTTTAGTTGACAGTTATCAACGTGACAGAACCTATAATACCACACTGAGAAAAAGACCAACTAAACTGTGTTGCAAAAAAAAAGATACTTTTAGTGGTTACAGATATCTTGATCATTGCCTGCAAGTAAAGGTAGATTTTCAAACAAAAGTTACTATTACAAGTGAACACATCACTCAGTCGTGATTAGTAGCGGGAAAATACAGGCCAATATCCCCTCAGCCAAAAAAATGTCAACCAAATAATGCAAAGTTTTCTGAAAAAATTCAACTTGGTATCAGACAGACAGTGTGGATTTAGAGGCCAGATTATCACAGGATAGTCGATTCAACCACAAAAATGTATAGCCCGGTTAATATTTCAGAACCGGTTATATGCATCTTTGTTGAACTGGCTAAGGCATTTCATACTGTCAGTCACTCAAATTTGTTAGAGACTCTAGAAATATGGGGTTGTAAGAGAACTTATTACGACTTAATGCAAAGCTGTCTCAGCGATAGGTCACAATGTGTTAAGGTTAGCAATATGATCAGTAATACAGTACCGTACTGGGACTAATATTATTTGCATTGTATGTCAACGATGTATTTAAAAATCCCCTTATAGGAGAAGTTATTAATTTTGAAGCCGACAAAATTTTGTATTATAGAGAAAAAAACTAGATGTCATGAAACCAAAAATCGAGAACGACTTTCCACTGGCAATAAATTTTTCAGCAGTAAATATATTAATAAATATGACTAAAATATAGTACTTACTATTCACTGCTTATGCTTATAAACTTCCTGAATTTTCGGCTATCAACATCAATTATAACAACAATAATTAGTGTCTTTAATTTTTTTCTTGATATTTTTTGCGAAAACCAACCGTTATGAAGATATTTCGAAAAACTATATACCTTTAGGGGCGATTTTGGGGGTATTTCACCTCTCGGTGGGATGGGGGCTTTTGACACAGTACAATACATACAGAAGATTCCCGCATGATTCAGCTTTTATGCGGTTTTGTGCTTCTAAGTTCGTGGCTAAGTGCACTGGAGTATATTTACTTCACTAAAAATAAAAATAATAGGATAAATAATAGTCTTATAGTAAAAATAATCTCAATGACATTCAACTGTGCGAATATACTTTCTTTGTTTAGACATTAATAGTTAATAACACTCGTAGTAGTTTCCACAAACACCAAAACACTTTCACTTCGCTCGACGCGCGTTTCGCCAACCAAGTTCCTCCGGATTATGCCAACTTGGTTCGCGAAACGCGCGTCGAGAGAAGTGAAAGTGTTTTGGTGTTTGTGGAAACTACTCCGAGTGTTATAGTTACATCAAAGGTTCGAGCCCTATCCAGTATTAATAGTCAATATTATAAACCTTATAATAGATACAGCTCCTTTGTTTATGTTTGTTGAGCCTTGGCAGGTCTCATTATAGAGCCTCTGGAATGTTGACAAAGAAACAAGCAAAGAATTTCCAAAGAAGCAAAGAGGACGTTACTGGTGCTTCTGATGATAAAAGGAAAAATAGGAATATATTTGCATGAAGACTCTGCGAAATGAACAACGAAGCAACTGCAGACAACTTTAGTGCAGAGTACCTAGCTCTTCATCAGTGCAGTGCGATAAGTATGGAGAATATGAATGTGAACAGAAATAGGAGAACGCATTGAACTTATATATTAATACGGAAAAGAAGAGTATGGAAAGGGAAATTATGTTATCCAAAAGTAATTTACGTGCCTTTGGCCCCGCATAAAATCGAGCCCTAGAAAATACTCCGGGATATAAATGCGCAAAATAAGCAAAGTTGAAGTAGCATTATTAACATTTTCATCATTAATATGGCCTGGTAAATACTGAATAACAACATTCCTACAAATCGTGTAATGAGATTTGGAACATTGTGAGTTCCAGAGGTTTTATCCACAGTGAAATTACATATCTCTACAATTAATTACGAAAGACTTCAAATATATCAGT
>CAXKVY010011880.1:0-25914 GCA_964058915.1 Tetropium fuscum
AGACATGACTGACCATGACAATGGCCACACAGTATTGAACAGTATTATTTGTGTTGTATCCTTTGGTTCAGTTGCAAAAAATAGCATTTAAAAGTACATCTGGTGCAGCTGGTAATAGAGTCTTAAGGGGTTCCAAAATGTTATTAGTTATCGTCCATCCCTATTGTTTTGTTCAGGATATAAATTATTTCCAAGCCAATTCTGTACTTGATAATACACTCGACTTAGATTTCACTGCGGTAATAAGTCTTGTTAATTTTGCAAATGTCATGTATCGAAAGTTTTCAATAGATAATTCTGTTTTAGGAGCTCCATAGATTTCCAAAAGAATGCGTAATCCATTTTCCATAATCGGCTCTACTTTACAATTCCTGTGCAGACGTTATGTCACAGCCAGTAACAACAGATGCTCTTTACAATTTGTAAATGTATTTAGACTAGAAGAGGAGTAGGAGAATGTATTTGATTTTATTTTCCCTCTCCCTGGTTTAAGGAACGAAACATCTTGATTTGAAGTAACACGTCCTATTAGAAGAACCAGTAAATCTACATAATCTCCAACGATAATAGTTGTGATTTGGTTTGACAGTATAAAATGAAATGTACTTACAGTTTTTTGGTACGCCTTGCAGCATAATTTACCTGCGTTATTTTAGAATCGTTGGTTGTACGGAAAAGACCTTTATTTAAGAAAATAAGATTTTCGTGACCTTTGACCTTAAATAACTACAAACGCAAGCGCGATATTGTTAGGGACTTTTTTGTTTAAAAAGTGAAAATGCTTCCGTGAAAATAAAGGTGTAAACACAATTTAAGCTCACTCTGATTTTTTTAGCATGCTGCTTTTTCCGGCCTAATATAACTGGAGTATTTGTATTGTTTACTTGTGTATTGTTTATTTGTGTTGTTTTAATTATCGTTTCAAACTTTAAGGCGCAGTTGACAGTGCTATAAAATTGAAATAAATATTACTACTTCTTAAGTCTTCTATCAGCCACTGTACTTCTTGGGAGAACCGCCACTTCGTAGTAATTTTCGTCCAAGTCATATTGCTTCCTTTCGGCGTTTTGGTTACAACATTAGACGGTTCCTGGGCCACACGAGTTCTGCTTGCCGCCGGCGACGTCCAAGTCGATTTGATTTTCAACCGACGAGGACGAGGAAAAGGGACGAGGTTCTCAATTCGACTGTTTTTGTCTTGTATATTCGTTACCTCAGAACTCCGTCATTATAATTGAAATTTAAAAATTATTTTTACAGAAAAAGGGGTGTTTTCAAGATGATCCCATTTTAGTATTATTGACATGGGACCTTGAATTCCGAAGATATACGGGGGAACTCACCAGATATACCAGAAGAAATGGCGAATGCGCTGGTCATAACCCTAATTTATAGATATTTATATTAATCAAAAAAATTATTTCTCTCGGATCTAATTGTGAAGTTTAAAACATCAACTTAATCATTATAAAAGTCAGTCCAGCCGTTTAGATGAAGTTCAATGACAACACACGGACAGAAGAAATATATACATATAAAGAAGATACTTACCCGTTATGTATCCGGACGTATATACGGAAACGAATTGTTTAGAAGTTGCAGAAGTTCTTCCGCCTTTATTGAGACTTCTCATATCTCACCTCTATTGATACAGAGTGATGTACGATTTATTTAATTGGTAGTTTATACTTGAATTTACTATCAATACCTACCATTATCACAGTGACACTTTTATGGGACATAGTTTTGGCAGAGAACTGACATTCGTACCTAGTCAATTATTTATAATTGTTCTCCCTGTACATTTTGCTGAATATAAAAAAATGCACTAAAAAGTAAAAAATAAAATATTTTTAACAAAAAAACTAAATGACCAATAAAATTTATGCCAAAAAAATGCACTAAAATCTTAGTAAATCTTACATTACTTACCTACTTTATAATAAAATTGTCAGCTTAGCAACTGTGCTGATTGCCTACCTAACTTACTACTGTCTACTTAATACTTAACTTCCGACTGTTGAATGACTTCTACGCCTATGGTATCTGCTGGTAACCGTAAGCATATAATATCTATCGAACTGTTCATATTATGTTATTTCGAGTTAACATAAAGCTTGGCGTCTAAAATTTTAAGTGTTATACTGTGTGACCTTGCCGCCATTCATAAAGACCTTGCTGACAGGACATATAAATGCTCCTAGCATGTCGCATGTCACGAAAGTTTTCACGATTTTCAATACTAAAATTAAAACTGTTCATAAAAGTTGCTTCATAAACGTTATTCATGAAACAACATATAAGTGAGCGGAATACGGAAGCGGTAGAACCGTGTCACCTATTTACTTAGTTTTATCGGGATGACACTTTTGAAATAAAGTGAATGGATTGTTTAAAAGAGCAGTAGTGACTGTTCCCATTTTATAGCGGTGGCACGCATTGATGCAATCTTTTAGAGTGCGTTGTATCATTTTAGATCCGCCACGTATAAAGCCACGCGAAGTTCGCTCTCCTCTATTATGTTACCGTCTACTTTCCGTATATATGTGTCACAAATAAATAGATAGTCTATCGGAAAACCCATACAGTTTCTGGCCGTGTCCGTAATTTAAACCGAGATTAAACATTGCGATAGGACCTTTTCCTCACGATAGTCTTTTAAGCTAATTGTGTGTGACTGTCCGTGCAGGTGTGAGATCGTATCTGAGGACGATTTCGAAAGTTATTCTATGGTTATTATCATTATTACTAGCAATACAGCAGTTTGCTTTCTAAGTTATGCTTACCTTCTGTGAACTATAGTTAGTTCAGCGCAATGTTAATCATTATTTCTTCACGACGAATCATATAATAATACATTCATTATGAAAGTAATTACTTACCTATACTGTATCCAACGAGAGAATGGACTTGCACTCGAGCGAAAATTCGTCTGTTTTGGTCAGATCTCCGCCCCTTAGAACATTAGTTCAACGCCCTCAACGTCTTAATTGGCTCAGCAGGTAGCCAGGGCCGGCGCCTGGGTCCGATACCTACCTGGTACCTAATTATATAAAGTACCTACTACTGCCTACCTATTCACAGTTTGTATTTGTAGTCTCGCAAGTACGGTTATTTTAGTTGTGTTGTTTACGGTTGTGAAATAAGTTTTAAATCTATTATAAGAATGGCAGCAGCCAGAGACGAGATAAATCCACCATTATCGCCAATTAAGAAGAATAAAAGAGGCCAGGTAAAGAAATATAATAATAAATATGTTTTATTTAATACGCATACTATTCACCACCAGTAACCGTGGTCAATGATTTATTTTTGTTTTTAATTTTAGGTCGTGCATCAAAGTCAAAAAATAATTATAATAAATTTATGTAAGAAATTAAAGGAAGACAATCCGCAAATGTCGTACAATGAGACAGTTTTAACACTAACCAAACAAACGGGCATTGGAAAAACTACAATGAAAAAAATTTTAGCAGAATATAATAGAACCGGTCAGGTAACGGAACCAAATTAAAAAAAAAGCCGTCAGTCTTTTAAAGAAAATATCGACGATTTCACTAAAATTGCTATAAGGAGAAAAGTACACGAGTTCTATCGAAATAAAGAATTACCAACAGTAGACAAAATTTTGCAAGTAGTAAATGATGATGGAGATCTGCCACAATTTAAACGATCAACATTTCACAAATTGTTGCACCAATCGAATTTTGTTTTTGTTAAACGGCAAAGGAATAGTTGCCTAACTGAGAGACAGGAACTTATTATGTGGCGGAGGGACTACCTACGAGCTATAAAAAAATACAGAGAAGAAGGTCGCTCTATTCATTACCTGGATGAAACGTGGGTTAATGCAGGTGATGCTTTTATTGTCAACGGAGCCGGCTAATCCGAGTGGTAAAGGTAAACGATTAATAGTTTTACATATTGGCAGCGCTGATGGATTCGTTCCTGGTGGTTTGTTATGTATTGAGTCCAAAAAGAATACAACAGACTACCATGACGAAATGAACGGAAATACATTTCTCGACTGGTTTAAAAAGGTTTTACCGATATTGGATGATAATTGCGTAATTGTCCTGGACAATGCTCCGTATCATTCGGTAAAAATGGAAAAAATACCGAATAGTTCTTGGAGAAAAAACGACATAATCCAGTGGCTACAAAGTAAAGGAAAAGAAATCGATAATACAATGGTGAACAGCTTTCACCAGCTTTCACCAACTACTGCGCATCGTTGGGCTAGAAAAGGAGAAATATAACAAATATATAATCGATGAAACGGCCAAAGAACAGAATAAGATTGTACTCAGACTTCCACCGTATCATTGTGAACTGAACCCTATTGAAATGGTTTGGTCGATGGTCAAGGGGTACGTGAAAACTAACAATAAATCTTTCAAATTACCAGAGGTGAAACGATTGCTTGAAGAAGGCATTGGACGAGTAACATCTGAACATTGGAAGAATTTCATTCGTCACATTATAGAGGAAGAACATAGGTTTTGGGAACTTGGCCATATTGTTGACAGTTTAATCGATGAAATCCCACCACTAATAATTCACGTAAATGGTCAAAGTGATTCTGATAGCAGCGATACAGACTAATTTAAATTTATAATTATATGAAACAATGTACTATTGTTGTAGCTAAATATTAAAAAAAATAAAAAAAAAATAAAAATATCATAAAATGTCTGTTTTAGGAATATTTAGGGTTTATATTACTTTCATAACGCTCATACATTTATAATAAATTTATGTTAAATAAATAAAATGTTTTCATGTTTTCAAAATAAAATTTATTTCAGCTACTTACGAATTTATTTCATCGAATGACGGTCCTGCGTAGCTCGTTACAGAGCCCCTCCTCTTTAGTCGCCGATGCGCAAAGCAAGTCCATTCTCTCGTTGGATAGAGTATAATTACCAATATTTATAACGACACCAGTATTTGATAAGGTAAGCCACCCAGATATATTGAATATACTTAAAAATCTTGTATTTAGGGAAGGTTTTAATGACATGTTAAAGAGCTACTTATCAGATAGAAAACAATAGGTAAGTATACACAATTATATGAGCTCTACAAGAACAGTTAATTCTGATGTTTCACAAGGCACAGTATTGGGGCCAAATTTGAACTCTATATAAACTCTATATATGTCAACTATCTTTTTAAGATCCCTATTGATACTGAAATAATAAGTTTCCTTGATTATACAGCAATATTCTTTAAATATATGGGACATGGGAATTAGGATTTATTAAATGCCACCCAGATTTACTAAATACACTAAAAAATCTTGGATATAGGTGATAATGATCTGTATAAAGCGCTACTTAACAGATAGGAAGCAGTATGTAAGTACAGATAATTATATGTTCTACAAGAAAAATTAATTTTGGTGTTACACAAGGCACAGTACTGGGGCCAATTTAATTCCCTATATATGCCAACAACCTTTTTAAGATCCGTATTGATGCTAAAATAATAAGCTGCGCTGATGATACAGCAACGTTCGTCAAAGACAGAAATCAATAAAAAGCAAGGTAGAGAGGGATATTAACACTCTTATTGACTTCTTCAACAGGGATCTTAGACCTAACATTAATTATGAGCAGTTACCGATCTCTAGTTATGTCAGTGGTCTGCCAAAATTCAATTGTATCACCATAAAGCATGATAGTCTCGAAGTCACCATAAGATCTGCATCAACCATAAAGTACTTGGGCTTTAATATCAACTGCTATCTGAAATGGGGCACACACATTATTAATTTAAAAATTTAGTAAAAAAAATAGAAGTATATTACCAAAATGCAAGTACTTTAAAAACATCCTTTATGAAGAGCAGCTAAAAAATATGTAGGTATTACGCCTTAAGCAAGTCACACCTTTCACACAAAATCATTGGACGGGGTGGTACAACAAATTGCTACTAGAAGATATTCATAAATATATATTAAAAATAATATTAATTATTTAAGGAGAGGTATCATATGGAAATACCGTATCCAAAGTTTTTCCGTCGGCGCCGGTTTCTGTTTCTACTTACTTCATGTAAATTTTCGGAGAGACGCCCTGTAATGGTTCTGAACGACCGTTCATTAATTTTATTCCCTCACTCCTGAGCCCCATCGGTTTGTTGAGAAGTTAGATCTGCTATCTCCCAAAAAACGTTCTGCCGCCTTTTCTTCTTCATGGGTTATGTCCAATGTGCGTAATCTTCGCTAGAGCCAAGTGGGCCAATATATATGTTCTCTTAATGCCCTTGGGTATGCGTGTCCTATCAACATTTTATCTGAAGATGTCTATAGGTACTTTGTGGATAGATGTAGGTTACATCTATTTGATCTATTAGATTTACATCTAGGTAAAAATAAGGTAAGTATGTAAGGTATTGCATACACAATAATCTCCAAATCTTGAAAGTCATTTTTCCGACGGATTTTCCATTGCTTAAACCACGCTCTGTATCCTGTCTCTAGTCCTCATGATTTTATCATTCAAATTGTGGGTTATGTTATCTATTATGTTTACGATTCTCATCGGAGAACGAGTAAAGTTTGTATACATCCGGACGAGTTGTTTCAGCACACATTTGACTAGTGCAACTGATTTGATTCGTATGGTTTATGACTATGACATAACCGCCAACTTTTGGAGAGTAGGTGATGTCTAACCTCTAACTATCAGTTGATCTATTTTAATGACTCTGATAATTAATGAACATGCATCATGCACTAAAAGTAGTATACACATAGTAAATAAAAAACCTATTTTAGTCGAGTTACAAGATTATTAAAAATTACAGCTAAATATCTTCGTAATAGTTAATTTTACGAAAAAGATCCTAAGGACCTTTTTTGGAGAAAATTTAATAAAGACAAATTTTGCTAATCTAGGTGTTTTACCGAAAAATTTATGTAAACAAATATTTTTAAAAAAAATCAATATGGCGGCTAACACCGATTTTGCGCTAGGGGGAAAACTTCAGGAGAAAAAAATAAAGCTATTAAAGCAATATCCAGATTTCCTGGAATTATTTCCCTATTCAAGCCTGAAATATACACTTTCATTAAAAAAATTGTATCTATCACAAATTGTGGTGTCCCCTTAAGTATCTGCTTGAAGGTATTTCCTTTAAAATGTAACATTTTATGAAATGTTGAAGTGGTTTCATTCAGAAATACGTATAAAAGCAATACGTGCCAACATATTTTTTGAATTTCTACAATTACACTTAATATCTGAAATTGTAATATTATATAACGAGAATGCAGTTATACTCTCAAAAGTAATAGGATTACTACACGGAAAACATTTTAAGTGATAAATTGCCCTCATGCAACGAGTTGCAAATGACACAGCAAACTTCTAGCACATGAGTGCAGGCTTTCCGATAACGTACATTTCAGTCTTTGGCTATTTTATTATTATGCAATTTAGTTTTTATTCGGTTCACTGTTAAGTACTTTTCCAATGGGACAGTGAAATGTATTGAACTTCAGCAAGCTGGTCCTAAAGGTGGTTCCAAAGGTAGTCTACAAGGTGGTTCAAAAAGACGTGTGTGAACCAGGTGGTATATAAGGTAGTCTAAAAGGTGTTGTGACTTACATTCGCCGAAAGACAATGAAGCCCTGTAACACAGACCAGTAAGTTAGTCTCGATACAAGTAAAAAAAGTAAGGTTAAGTGACTCTATATCTGATAAAACTTACTTAATTAGTTGAAAAACGGCTTCGAAAAGATAGCTTCGTGTCCCTCAATTAACTCTAGTTCAACGCCACGCAGGCTTTAGAGAACACAAAGTAGGCAAAAAAAATATGAACACGTGGTTTCAAAAAACAAAATGGCTTACCTTAATGTTAAAAGTTATATGATCCCACTAATGTGGTATGCGCGGACTTATACAAAATCTCAACACATGTATAATGATTTCCTTGTATTATCCCATTATGTCGGAACGTACATACCACGTTATTTAACCAATAAAATGAAAAACTTTTATCACGGTGAAAAACCACTGTGCCATCTACGCGTTCGGGCAAGAAAAGGAAGCGAAAAAGGTTTACTCCCATGAATTAGACCATAGATCTGCTGACCTAGGTTAGCGTCTCAGAACTTCCAATGTGCAACTCACAAAACAATAAAGCGACACACATATTTATGGTAAATATATATGACAAAGTATCTAATAAATGCGCTGTGGTATTATTGATATAATCGTCTAATAAAAGTAATATGCGCAGTAAGGCGTAGTCACTGTTTAAAATCAATGTTATCCGTCAAATATACCTACAATAAATTTCGGATACCCAAATTCTACTAAAAATGAACGTAACAAGGACAATATTTAATGATAACCTTTTATATTCTAAAGCTCATGATATTTGGTCCAAAACTCAAAAATGCGATGCGAGCCTTAAAAATGCCGATAGTTTTCTAGTTTATTGAATTTAGTACCTCTAGTAAAAACAGAGTTAGCAATAGTGCGCACCTAATTTCGATCACCCTGTAAATACCCGTTGATCCGGAGAATATATGATTTATAAAACTGAAGGGCCAAAGCATTATTTAAATTAACTAGTAGTTGCAAAATATATTCTAGCTGAGAATATATCCGCTTAAAATCAATTATTACTGTGGCCACCCCGATACACGTGATGATGGATTAATATTAAACTCTCCATTAGAATTAGTAACAACTAGCATTAGTTTTACATTAAGCACATTGAACAAATGGCGGTGCTAAGGTTATTAAAATCAATGTGGAATTGAAATTACACTAATGAAGTCGAGTGATAAATCGCTAGCGCAGCAAAAGACGCATCAATCTGAAGAACGAACCACATTTACGTTGGACTGAGGACGTGGATGATTCATTACAAAATCCATTATATCTGTCAATTTCATTCCTCATTGAAATTGATATTTCTCTCCTTTCTTAGATTATGTGTGTTCTAATTTACTCGTCTGCGTATATTTCCTACGGAACTTAATGATATTTAGTGGAATCAAAATTATATTGCTTTTCCGACCTCATCAGTTCAGTTCATTAAATTAATTGAAACCAAATAAAACGCTGTTTCGACTTCCCTTCCCCTTAATTGAAACAAATGAATCGCCGCGTGCAAGATTCGAATCATGGGAATATAAATTGAAACATTATTTAAAGGAACATATCGACGCTCCCAAATAAGAATATCGTAGTATGTCGATTTTTAGCAAAAATTAGAGAAAGGCGCTTCCCTATATACAAATATCTTCTCTTTCAATCAAAATCAGATTTTAATTTTTTTAAAAAAAAATTGTAATTTTTTTAAGTATTTTTATTGCATATAATCTGCATAGAAAATATCCCCAAATATTATCAACAAAAGTTACAATTTCACTAAACGGAATAACAAGTAAATAATTTCATGGCATCTAGTTACAAGAGGACAACAGATAATATTATTTAGAACAAACATCGTATATCTAGGACTTAAGATGGTAATATTTTTCTCACAAAGAGTGGTATTTACATAAAAGCTTGTCTTTAAAAATGTTTTTTTTACTATTAATTTATTTTTTATTTTTTACTATTCGCTGGACATGTTTCTCTAAGTCTGTTTATTTTATTTAATGCGTCATTGTTGCATGGTAGTTTGTCTGTTCATATAGTACACTCTAGTTCTTTCATAAGGAGACCTTCTAGTGATTTTACTCTACTTAACTATACTTATTCCAGCTTGCAGCTTACTTGTGCCTGACAAAACACAGTTCCAGGTTTGATTTTGGAGCTTTCCTTCTTCTTGACTGGTTGAAAACCAATGCTATTGACGCCCATCTCGCCCAATTATACAAGTCATAGTATGATGCCCACCAAGGCGTACTTTTAAAATTCAGTTGCAAGATTTTACCCGAACAATTCGACCCCAAAGTCTTAATCGGAGACTCCAACAACCTCAAGATAACAATTTCAGACGGATTGGAGCAACTAAGTTTTTGATCGACATCATAGATCCGCCATCTTGAAAAATTTGTATCGCCTGTAGTTGACCCTTGTCGGTCCTTACAACATTTGTTCGAGCACCACCGAACTATCCCTTACCTTTGCTGAGTTATAACTGAGCTATAATGGGCATCTCGTTTTCCGCCATTGCCCAATTTTTCCTCTGGAACCCTTTCATTTGTTATCCATATCATGGGGTTTGTGTACCCCAGGAAAAAACATAGTCCAACATTTTTGAGAGTTCGCCATATTGGATTTAGAGCAATTTTATTTGATACCAATATCACGGAAGTGCATAAATATAACTAATCTGCCATCTTTGGGAGTCCGGCATATTGGATTTATAGTAACGTCATTCGATTTTTGTATTCTTCTCAGCAAATCCTTTCATTTGATATCCCATGCCATGGAAGTGCAAGAAAATAACTAGTCCGCCATTTTGTGCGGTCCGCCATATTGGATTTATAATGACGTCACTAAGCTAGTCATGTACTGTCATCCAAACTAAAAGTGCATGCAAAATTTCAGCTCAATCGATTGAGGATAACTGCTTTAAAATTCAATTGCAAGATTTGACCCGAACAAACATACATAGATACATACATAGCAAGTTAAATAAAAGCTTGTAAAAATGGTATTTGCAATAATTTTTAGGGATGCAAAAAATCAACTTTTAGAACTTTTAGAACTTTTATCCCAAGACTATACGATAGTATGGTAGTCAATAAATTAGACGTAAGCTATTAACAATTAATCATTGTTCTGAATATACTTATATTTCTTAATTCTTTATTTGCAATTAATTTATTTGCAAAATGAAATAGGAGTAAATTAAAGAAAAATGTTTTTACTTATACAATTTTGCAAGCATCAGTAAACAAAAATAGTGTAATAACTTTGACTAATCAAAGGTAACATCAGGAAAAAAATAAAATATTATTTTTGACAATCAAAG
The DNA here is from genome assembly GCA_964058915.1 of Tetropium fuscum. Classification (NCBI taxonomy): domain Eukaryota; kingdom Metazoa; phylum Arthropoda; class Insecta; order Coleoptera; family Cerambycidae; genus Tetropium; species Tetropium fuscum. The sequence continues at coordinate 10,951 of CAXKVY010011880.1, forward strand.
ATAATAAATACATTATCTATATTTTTCTATGACATTTGCTAAATTCTATGAATGATAGTTTTGAAAATTTGTTTGGGGATAAATGAAATATTTTAAACTAAAAAGACGTTATAACGCATACATATGTCCGTGTTCTCATTCAAATTTTTGCAATTGGTAACGCCCAACTGCAACTTTAATTTATATCGTGATTTTAATTTAAATTGTCATCAATTTTTCTTACATATATTAAAGTATTTTTAATATACTTTTTAAGTTCAGTATGTTATGAAATGCATTTCTGTGCAGAATAATAGTTTTACGATATCAGCAATTAAAAATAATCAACTGTCAAATGTTCGGACAGAGAAATATCAGCATATAAAAATTATTTAGTTAAAGAAATGATGTCTATAGTAAACGATATGTCCTATTGTTCAAGTTAAATAATAATTTGTATAATATAAGTTAATATTTAATCTATATTTGTACATAGCATATTTCATAAAACTTTCCAGAATACCTCGAGTTCTAGTGAACTTAATGCAACCTAACTCAAAATTTAAAAAACATATTATCAAAGAAAAAGTAAATTTTGACATGTGTCAAATAAATGACAATTTGTTGATTGTCATGACAATCATGAGACTTGGAGACTTATTCTGGATAAAACTGGAACACTTATTCAATTACTTTTAGCAAGATTTAGGAAAAAATAAAGCATTTTTAGTGATTGTACTGTATTGATGATTAAGCGAAATATAAAAAGATTTTGCAGGATTGGCAAATAGATTATGCTATATATAGCTGCTATATATGATGCTACATATAGAATTAATTATATATATATATATATATATATATATATATATATATATATATATATATATATATATATATATATATATATATATATATATATATATATATATATATATATATATATATATATATATATATATATATATATATATATATATATATATATATATATATATATATATATATATATATATATATATATATATATATATATAATTAATTCTATATGTAGCATCATCATTGCTGATCTCACGGCCCGTCTCAGAATCTAGTGTTGATCTAGTTTCGGCGTATATAGTCCTATGTTTCAGAATCCTCAGTTAAATTTTTCAATTTTCAGCTAGGTTAAGTTAAGTTAAGAGTTAAGTTACTATCTGTAATGCATTTTTGGCTTCTTCAACAAAGGCGTTTCAGTGTTATTATTATTGTTATTAACTTAGCCTCTTTAACAAGGAGACCTGAACACGTTTAAATGAATTTAAGTTTTAATAGGACGTTGTTTTAGGATATCCTCAGTTTTAATAAGCTCCCGGTAATACTGACATCGTTAGCGAAACGCTCATAGAGTCTAGTGTTAATAGTTTGGTGTATTTTATATCTTGTGGAACCAATTTCTAACTAGTTTAAAAAATTATCGAATTGACTATTCCTTTAAAACTACAGAACCACACAGAACGCCAATAAAAGTTGAACTAAAGTCGCTGGTATACTTTCCAAGAAGCATGATGGCCTATAAAAGTCAGCCGACCTCATAACTTCGCAAATAGATATTATGTAAAGTAAGTTGGAGATGGAAAACGGTTATGGGTGCATAACGTAGCTGCTGATTTATCATTATAGTCGATATAGACCACCAGTAAGGATATTGCCGAGAAAGGGTTCAAATCACGTTTCAAAAATATCTATGAAAGACTACATAAAAATTGAATATAGAATTTTAAGCAATTAATTGATATCGCCAAACCTTTTGTGCAGAATTCTTACCTAATTTTAGTCGATAGTTTTTAAATTTTTTCCTTCATAAAAAAATGCATTTGCACAGATTTCCTCGAAAATATAATTATGTCTACCTAAAATTTCATATAACTGAAAAATGCCGAAGAAACTGCACCAGATACGCAAATAAACAAATTATGGATTTTGAAAACTTAAATTTGCGTATATGGGTGGAAAATAAATCTGAAAAAGAAAAGAAATGAAAAGCTGACATTTAAAAACGTGAATAGAATTATTTATTTACAGCAAATCTTTAGAACAATTCTGGTTCCTAAAGCCGAGAATGCGGGAAATAATTTCTTTTACATGGACGATAATGCCAGGCCACACAGACGTATTTCTTAAACAAGTTTTTTTTAACAAAACGGTATAAACCACATGTGGTGGCATGCAATATGATCAGATTTAAAGCCCATACAGCAAGAGATTATAAATAATTTCGTTCGGAGCATGTTTCAGAAAATCAATAGTGGAATGCAAAGGTGGCCCAATTCATTACTAATAACGGTTAAGTTTTAATATTTAATGTTTAATATTGAAGAAATAAAAATAAAATATATTAATTAATGTGAATTCTTATGATTATTAATTTTTTTTTGTTACTTCGTTGTGAAATGGTACTAAAATTCATTCATTTTCTCAAATAAAAGGAGAGAAGCAAAATAACAAATACATTTTAAAGCAGACATATAAAACAAAAAATATAAAGTCTACATTGGCCACACAATGCAACTTCTTGAAGAACGTTTAAAAGTACACGTATGCTCAGCTAATATTACAGCTTTAAAAAAACATTCTAATGAAACAGGTAATAAATTTAACTAGGAAAATACAAAAATTCTGAATAAAGAACATAATTATAAAACACTAGTAATTATGGAAGTAATTTATATTAAAAAAAATCCTAATGCATGTAACGACAAAAAAGTTACCGAACATCTTTCTGCAATCTACAATTTATTAATTAAAAAAACATTAAAAAAATTAACCCAAAAAAAAACTTTATATAGAAACTTATATACATACTTAGATACATACCTACCTATTATAAATATACATCTACATAATATTATTAGCATACCTCAAATTATAAATAATAATGACGTAAAATATAAATAATGGCATAAAATAAATTAGTTAGTACTAACATAATCAGTGGTTCATACGATATCCCCACAGAAACCATTATGCATTTGCTGTCAGTTTGTTCAGCATCATTCTGTGCCTCCATATGTGTATATCCATAGACATAATATTACGAGTGCTATATTACCACCTATGTATTACCACCCATGTATATAAGACATTTATGGATATTTATGAATTTCTATGCATAATACAATAATATTAAAAATAGTACGAGCATTATAAACTTTACAAAATATCGATTTACTATAAAACACAAATGACAAAGATGTGAAGAAATAAAGTATAATGTAAAATAGGTTATTACCCTGACTAAATACAAACAAGAATTGCAAGAAAGCCAAAAAAAATAGCGAAAAAATTTGGAAGATATTGGAAGAAAACAGAGAAAATATTTGTTTGGGTGATTCTTCTTCGGATGAAAGTGGCGGAAGCGATGGAATGTTTAATTTGTATGGGTTTAGGAAGATCAACATTTCCCTATGTCTCGTTTTTTATGTATAGGGCAGATAATTGCTTCCGTGCATACTTTCCGCAGTTCCTCGGTTTTTCAAATCTTATTCTCGAAGAGTTTCTGTATTTGGTATATTACCTCATTTCCTCCGTATTTAAATAGTTCCGGTGTCAAATTGTCATTTCCTGGATTTTATTATTTGCCGTTTTGAATTTTTTTTCTGAATACCATCATTGCTCGGGGATGGTACCATACTTCCTTCTTTTTCTACAATGGTTATATCTTCATCCGTTTCTTCTTTATTATTCCGTCTTCGTTTAATGGGATAAAATACCCCTTCCACCTTTTTAGCACTCCTTCCGAAATAATTTTCACATTGTTTCTCACTCTTTGGTACAGATTTATGATGCCATTATTTCTGTCTTACTCCTCTATTTGTTCTAAATTGCAGCTTTATAACTATGTGTTTTCATCTTTCTTAAAATCATTTCAGTTTTTTTTGTTCCTCATATTTCCACTGTGCCAGATGAGGATCCTCTGTTCCTTCCGGTAGCATCTTTTGCTTCAAACTCAAACTTCAAACTCTGTCTTGCACTCTTTATCAAACCATACTATTTCTCTAACTAAATAAAACTCGTATTAAATATAGACATTGTCATCTGCAATATTTACCGATATATCTATGGCAGTTATGAAATATTAATTTTAACAAAAAAGAGTGTAGTAGAGTAGTAATGCAAATTACGAACATGTATTAAAAGCGACACACCATATGAGCCAATATTAGTTATATATCCGGAACATCTGGCTGTTCATGTCATATTCTTTTTCCGAATAAATACGGCAAAATTGTGCAATGACATGGCGCATATACGTTGCGGCATTATCTTTGTTTGGCATATCTCTTTCAGAATAAATAAATATTCATCGCGATAGCCGGTGTACAAAATATATTGTTTTTGAATTCTAACTTTCCGCATCATCTGGTAAACGTGCATGACATTCAATATACGTTTAATCACCCAAAAGTATTCCATATTTCATATCGGCCACTAATGTTTTGGTAAATTTGATTTAATTCTATACCTACCAACTACTGGCATCACGTTACATAGTCGGTGCATCCTGTAAATTTAATAACAAAATTTCAAATAAAATATTACCTCTATCAATGGAAAATATATAGAGCCCTGACTGCAAGCTTATATCTCGAAAAATATCTGACCGATGGTTCTTTTGTTACGACACTGGGTTCCTGTAATAAGTGGTACTGTCCAAAATTCAAATACACTTTATTAACTTCGAAACACAACAAGTTACAACTGTTTTCAATGATAAATCACTACTGAACACTTTTAATTACTTTGTCTTGTCTCTAAGAGCGTCTAAATTAAAACTGACTAATATAGCGATCGGCTGGCCCTTATATACTCTTTTCAAGGTTCTGGAAAGCTCTAGAAGCTTCTCGATCACTCCATTCCATTATAGAGTTCTACAGGGGTAGTCCACATGTTCTTATACCGCAACTATTTTAAATGGGGCCAAGGGCGTATCTCGGTTATGTGAACTGCTAGAGGTTCGAGTCTTCGGCCTTGGGGAGTTGTATCTGGAACCCCCACGTACGATATTGCCACAGCGTCGGTTTTCGCGTAACACTGCCCCCCTCCTTGAAGCTGTTGCGCCCCAATAGCGTCTTATTTACCTTCTCCACTGTGCTGCGTCCTACAGTTGTATGGACTCACTCTCTCGACATGGACGATTTTAGGCTTAGTCCTTCAAGGTCGCTGGACCCTATACTTCTTCACGATGGTATAAGGTCCTTTGTATGATCTTTGTAATTTTGGACCCAAACTTTTCTTTCTCTGTGGCTGGTACCAGACAGCGTCTCCTTCATTATAGATATGCGGTGTCGTATTCTTGTCCAGACGCATCTTCATTCGGTCACTCGTCGGGTGTAGCCGGTCCCTCACAAAATCGTGGACCAACCGCAATCGTACTTCCAGGTTGATGACGTACAGATTCAGGAAGTACAACATCTTTATCCATTCTAGTTTCTGAAGGTTTTCCGGGGGTCAAGTCAATTGGTAACTTTTGAGAGATGAAGTCAAGTCAGTAAACAACATTAAAGACGTATAACCAGTTGACTCATGTTGGGAACTAGCCCATAAATTTCAACTTCGCCAATAGTCTTAAATTTTCTTAGTCTTAGGACTTATTTTAATTCGCAGTCTCTTACCCCATCGTTGAAACTTTGTACGTAAATCTAATTGCTGAAATCTTCTGAAGCTTGCGGGTAACAAATCTGACAATTCGTTCGATGTCCACTGGAAATTCTTGTAATCTCTCAGTTGACCCTTGATCTCTGCTCTTTCAGTTGGCTTTGGTAAACCTGGGTAAGACATTTGTTGCTATATCTTAATTCGAGGGCACCCATTACAGAGTTGTAATCTCCTTGTTTATCCTCCGAAATACTTTGAAGAATTTCTAGCGCTTTTCCCCTCAATGCTACCTGAGAAGTGGCTTTTTGTCGGTCATTCTATCCGTTGTTGAGTGCTGCTGTCTCAAATTGTGGTATGTACATAGCCCAGGAAGTCTCGCTTTCAAATACTGGTGGTTTCAAATATACTTTGCCAGGAAATGTTGGACTCATTTCCGTTTTCTTGTTTTCCGTCAAGCTCGTTGGTTGCCGGTCTGCATTCATACTTTGCTGTTCCAATTTATTCGTTCGTTCGTTCATCTAATTCTTCTCTGTCTGTATTCATTTTTGTTTGAACTCCTTCTAATACTTCTCTGCCTGTACTATTTTCCACTTCAATTGTTTCTTCTACTGCTTCAATCCCTGTTATCGCCTCTCTCCATCTTCCTCTCTTTGTTTTGCCAGCACCGTAATTAATTCCTTCATTTGTTCTTTTTGGGTTTCTCTTTTCTCTTAATTTTCTGCTTTCCGTCTAATTTCATAATCCTTTGTTCGACTTTCTTGTTCCTCTTCGGAATTCAGTATGTGGTTTTGTCGCCCACCCTATCGCCATGGGTAGTTATAGTTAATAAAATAAATACAACAATTGAAATCCAATACATATTATCTTTTCAAGAAGGTATGAGCTACATTATTTACAAATTTTATATCATATAGTTCCAGAATAATTTATTATAATATATTAAAGTTATCGACATAGAAAAACGCTGCAAAATATCAACAAAACCTCCATATTTTATGGAGGTTCTGTTGTCATCGCTTACAAAATCTCCAAAACGGTTGTACACAAAAAAAAATTAATTCATACATTGTAACATCAATGACTGCGCCAATGCGCTATAGAAATTTCAGAATATTTTGCCTCTCTGTTTTAAAAATATGAGCTTTCAAAGTCAGATCTCATACTTTCTACTTTGATAGTACCAATATTAAATATAGATTTCAAATGTACAGGGTGCCCCTTGAAATAGCCCCTTGAAATATGTAGCATTGTTTCCAGAGGTGTCTTGATATGATTTTTTGTTTCATACTTGACACCCGTGATGTTATCAATTTTTAGGTAACTTACGAACAGGTGCAGTGATTATATAATAATTATATATTTTTCATTCAGAAAATTAAGGACTTTTATGGTTTGAAAACATTTAAATATGTGTTTTATTTTCTACTCTGTAAAATAAAAGATTTAATAAATTAGAAGATTTTTAATATCCGTTTTTAGAATATAAAAATTCATGTAAAATTGTGTCCGGAACTTTTTTTGAGTGATTTAAATCAGCAGGGGTTATCCCCTGCGAGATGGATAAGTTAGGGGTATCAATTTAAAGTGACTCACTATGTACATTCACCATACTATTAATATGATACTACTGATAGTATTATACGACGCACAACAAGGCAATTAAATTACCTAATAGATTATATTTTAAAATCTAGGGATTATTCAAATATAGCATTTGTATTAAATTGGAATTAGACAAAAGCTCTTGTTCAGATTACGCTATTCCTATTCCCCTATTCCTCTTGAGCTACACGCTTAAAATAAAATTTACCATTAGTTTCCAGAACCAAGTTATTCCTCACAGCGGAAATATATCTATATATATCTATATATATATATATATATATATATATATATATATATATATATATATATATATATATATATATATATATATATATATATATATATATATATATATATATATATATATATATATGTATATATATATATATATATATATATATATATATATATATATATATATATATATATATATATATATATATATATATATATATATATATATATATATATATATATATATATATATATATATTAGCTTTGAAATTCTTTGCTATTCATATTTATTTTGTGAAAAGTAATCTTGGGTTTGTAGCATTTCATTACATAGAAATAAGCAAATAGACGAATAAGAAGGAAAACACACTTACCAGTGCTATATCTGGACACACATACGGAAATGAACCACTATACACACGAAAACGAATCACTTAGAAGTTGTACAAGTTCTTTCACCTTTCTTGAGGATCTTCAGAGCAGTATACGATTTATTTCATTGATCATTTAAAACGTCTCTGTTCACGTGTCACGTAAGTGTGTTTTCCTTCTTATTCGTCTATTTGCTTATTTCTATGTAATGAAATGCTACAAACCCAAGATTACTTTTCACAAAATAAATATGAATAGCAAAGAATTTCTAAGCTAATAAATATATCCAGGGTTAAATATAGTTGTTTTTCAATAGGTTCAACAAGATTTTATGCATTTTAAAGTTTAACATCTTCTGGATAACTGTATGCCTAATGCTTTTATATATAATATGTTCAAATAGAACAAATATAAATAGTAGACTAGGTTTGTGTATTCTAAGAATGAGTTCCGTCAAAAACTAATGTCATAAAACGTCACTGCAAGTGTTGGAGTATTAATATTTTAAATTCAAGTATAAATGATCAATGAAATAAATCGTATACTGCTCTGAAGATCCTCAAGAAAGGTGAAAGAACTTGTACAACTTCTAAGTGGTTCGTTTTCATGTGTATAGTGGTTCATTTCCGTATGTGTGTCCAGATATAGCACTGGTAAGTGTGTTTTCCTGTGTCCAGATATAGCACTGGTAAGTGTGTTTTCCTTCTTATTCGTCTATTTGCTTATTTCTATGTAATGAAATGCTACAAACCCAAGATTACTTTTCACAAAATATATATATATATATATATATATATATATATATATATATATATATATATATATATATATATATATATATATATATATATATATATATATATATATATATATATATATATATATATATATATATATATATATATATATATATATATATATATATATATATATATATATATATATATATATATATATATATATATATATATATATCTCAGCTCCTAATAGTCCGATTTTGATTTTATTTTGTTTTTTTGAAATCTCTTGTGAAGAGGAACCTTTTTGATCCTAATATTTATCTGCACACCTCAAGGGTTCTGCATATTTTTGAAATACCTGAAAATTTCACTTTTCTCAGAAATTCCAATTGTGCTCAATGTCCCTTTCTTATCCCACAAAAAAGGGTTTATGTATATGTTTCCGTATATGTCAAGAAAGACTTCATGAACAACCGTGATTTTATTTATTTTGAAAACATACGGAAACAAATTTTTACAAACAAAAAACGTCTAGATACTAAGAAATACTCATGTTAATTAACTGCTTCTATATAGGTCTTATGACTCTAGATTACGCAATCATCTCCTTTATTTTCCAATTTATTCCTGGAACAAAATATTTATTGTATATTATTATATTACGGCATTGGATCAATAAAGTAATATTATGATCTTGAAGTCGTGAAACGAATGTAAAAATAATCAATTAAACGTATACCTTTTATTGAAAGCATGAATCTCAGTACTGATATGAGCCCAATCAAACTTAAAAACCAACGCCTACCTCTCTTATCTCTCACACGTTTCTTCAGACAAGTTTTTGAGGAAATATCGCAAGAAACGTGTATTCTGTTTGCATGGAATCTCTCAGCATCATTCATAATTCTGTTTTTCAATTCCGTATCACAGTATTCTCCAAAAGTTCGTGATGTTTTGGGTGGAAGAGCACGTGCTAGTGCTGCTGCATCGTAAATGATTATATCACAGAATCCTTTGAATTGTGGTGGAGCAACGGTTTCCTCCAGGATTTTAAGCAGGTGAAAATTCTGACTTGATCGCAGAAGGTGTGGCACTGTTGTTTTTATATCCAAAAAAACGTACAAATCCAAGTGTCTTTTGCACTTATGAAAGCCCTAGATAAAACTCAACTTCATTTCTCAAGGAATCTTTGGGGAGGAAAACTTTTTTCGAGCAAAGCAAAAAAACTTAGTCCGAGTTTGTTTTAGAGGACCAAATTCACTCACTTTTGCCTCGTTGCTCAATCGATTTTCCACATAGTTTTTGTACAGTAGTAAGGCCTTTTATTCAGCACCAACCAAAGCTTAAAGCCAAAAAAAATATTTGTTTTTTTGAAAAATGTGCAGAACCCTTAAGGTGTAGAGATAAATATATTCGGACCAAAAGATCCACTTTATAATAGATTTCAAACAAAAAAAAAGAAAATTGAAATCGGACCATTAGGAGCTGATATACCTATAAGAGAATTAGTGCGGCTAATTTTAGTGTTCTACACGGATTTTCAAGCTCCCTATCTAAAAAGTTACCTTTTGGCATCATCTATGACCACACAAAGTGGCACATTCCAATCAAAAAGTGCAACTTTTTAAATTTTGGTTGGAGTACGCAGATAATTTTTTCGTGTTAATCGTGTTAATGAAAAATATAAAAATATTACATCATTGGGTTACGTCACTCTGTGCAGCAAGAAAATTAAATTAATAATAAACATGATACTTATTATTAAGAAAAGTTTATCGCGAAATTTCTTTAAACTATTACTCTTAAATAATTACTAACAAAAATTCGATTACCCCTTATATTTTTGAAATGGTTGATTTTTCTATATGTAAGAAAACTGATATTATTTTTACGTTTTCCGCAATACACCGATTACAAATATTAACTTTACTAAGTAAACGTCTTGAAGAAGCATACAGCATTGTGGAACATTCTTGAAAAATGCGAAAAATTGTCATTACAAGACCGTGTAATATATCGTGTTCGAGGTTTTTTTGGTCACAATGATGAATTAAATATTCGATGAAAAAATTTATATCGGTTTGCATATCTATACACGGTCTTGTAATAACAATTTTCCGAATTTTGCAAAAATGTCCCACAAACAGTTCCAAATATTTCTGTGCAAAATATTGAACTATTATAAACATAATTATTTGGTAACACGTTTGTAACTACCGTCACTTACAAAATAAAAATAGGTAGTCTCATTGTCTTAGTGTACAAAATAAAAAAATGCCTCATACGTAGTCAATGTGTTTATATTAACTATATCGATGGAGGTTACGAGCGATGAAACTTAGAGGATTGCAGGAGCTCTGATAAATAACCATGTTTAATATGTGTGTAACTGGTGCCATTAATACTTAATGAGTGTTTAAACTAAATAGCATAAAATATATGATTAGGCATTCTGATGATTTCTTTCAAATCTTTTATCTTGATTTTTACGATGTATATCGTACAATGTCAATGTTGAATCACGGTCAGACTCATATCTGTTTTCCTAATGCACATTTCGCAATCGGCGCCAACCACGACCATTGTTACTTGGTCAGCACATCTAATGTTATTTTAACACAACCTTTCCGTGAATTTACTATGTAATAAAATTTACAAAACCGAATCATATAATCACCAATTGGACGGGAGTCGATTTTGAGGGTGGGCACACGTGCAACAATAAAATAGTCTTTGTTATTGCGCGAGAACCATTCTCGACATCTCATTTTGAAAATAAGTTTTACATATTTTGCCTGAAGTTTTCTCCTAGCGACTATATAAATTGGGTATCATAAATGCCTCATGTTCACCGCAAACCGATAAAAATTTTTTGCTTTTCACATAAGAACTGTGTAACTAATCAGGTACTGTAACTAAAAGTAAACTAAAAAACTACAGTAAACTAAAAGTTTTCTGATATTTTCAATGCGCCTAAGACACTTCTTGCGTAGGATGCAAGGTCTGTGAATTTTTTTAATAGTGTAAAGTTAAGGCTATTTTTTGCATAATATATTCTGGAGGACTTTATTTAGGCTAAAAATGAATAGCCATTTATCAGAAACAACCTATCTATATAACAAAAGGTCTCTATGGAATCGAGTCTGAATGCATTTCGAAATAATATACATGAATGAAGTCGTCGGTAAATATTAAAAAATATTAGTCTCACAGTACATCAAAGAACTCGAGAAGAAATATTCTGTTTTCCTTCGGCGTAGGCAAACAATCTAAACAACCGAACTTCGAAAGTATCCCACAATAAAAGTAAACTTGTATTAGCATATTTGCTCATGCTTGGACTAAACCCCTGAATGGCATTTTAAAGAAATCAAATAAAATAAATCTCTCTATGGACGGAATAGATGTAAACGTTAGTTTTGCCCAATAAAAGTAACATTCACTAAAATATATTTGGAGATTTGTAATAAAAGACGGGGAAACTAGTAAATCTGATCGCATTTGGGAATAAAAAAGTCCTTGGTTATCGCTCGGCGACTGACCCCGTCATAAATAAAACTCTATATAGTCCATATTTCTTTTTTATTACACCTCTAAATACAATAATTTTTCCGGCTTTATTGAGACATTGGGAAATACGTCTTGACACTATTGGTAGCGCAGCGTGCGTGTCATTTTAATATATGGTATGTGAAGTTACAACATATATATGTTTTTGGAAGTAATTTGGTAAGGAGCTTGTCTTTCTGGAATTAACCTAATAACACTATCCGTGAAAGATTATTATGCTTGTTGCACTGAATATACATTTTATTTCAAATAATTCTTTCCGCCTTTAATACCTTACTTCTTTACGAACACTAAGTATTTTTTACGCTAATATCTAACATAGTCAATGACTATCTCACAAAAAACTTGCTGACATATCTATTTTGAGATACATCCCCAAAATTGATAAGGGGGTGTCATTTGTGAGAGACTTACCCTGTGTACATACTGCTGGCTATTAAAAAGACCATCTACACCCAAGTATTCGCGAACATTTACAGAACGTAATGCAATAGACGCTGTTATTTGTTATCTCCAGTCTGGACTTGACGGCCAATTTAGCACCAGGGCTGGTAATGTACTTTTACGAGAATATTCTCTCTTCTTTTCTGTTATTAACGGTATAATTTTTTGTATATTTCTATTATGAAATAAATGGTGGATGAATCTCAAGGATGAGTAAGGACGATGATAGTGGAAATGCTGATACTAATTTTCTATAGAATTGCAGGAAATGTAAGGGACGATAATATATCGGGCAGCCCAAAAAACATATACTTTATATATTTCTTTTACACATTTTTATTCCCTTACCGATTTTAGCTCATGGTACAAAGACTACATGTGCAGGAAACTATAATAATAATAAAATAGAAACTGAAAGATAGGCTTGGAAAGTAGGACACCATTTAAGCTTGTTGTTTTTAGTTGACAGTTATCAACGTGACAGAACCTATAATACCACACTGAGAAAAAGACCAACTAAACTGTGTTGCAAAAAAAAAGATACTTTTAGTGGTTACAGATATCTTGATCATTGCCTGCAAGTAAAGGTAGATTTTCAAACAAAAGTTACTATTACAAGTGAACACATCACTCAGTCGTGATTAGTAGCGGGAAAATACAGGCCAATATCCCCTCAGCCAAAAAAATGTCAACCAAATAATGCAAAGTTTTCTGAAAAAATTCAACTTGGTATCAGACAGACAGTGTGGATTTAGAGGCCAGATTATCACAGGATAGTCGATTCAACCACAAAAATGTATAGCCCGGTTAATATTTCAGAACCGGTTATATGCATCTTTGTTGAACTGGCTAAGGCATTTCATACTGTCAGTCACTCAAATTTGTTAGAGACTCTAGAAATATGGGGTTGTAAGAGAACTTATTACGACTTAATGCAAAGCTGTCTCAGCGATAGGTCACAATGTGTTAAGGTTAGCAATATGATCAGTAATACAGTACCGTACTGGGACTAATATTATTTGCATTGTATGTCAACGATGTATTTAAAAATCCCCTTATAGGAGAAGTTATTAATTTTGAAGCCGACAAAATTTTGTATTATAGAGAAAAAAACTAGATGTCATGAAACCAAAAATCGAGAACGACTTTCCACTGGCAATAAATTTTTCAGCAGTAAATATATTAATAAATATGACTAAAATATAGTACTTACTATTCACTGCTTATGCTTATAAACTTCCTGAATTTTCGGCTATCAACATCAATTATAACAACAATAATTAGTGTCTTTAATTTTTTTCTTGATATTTTTTGCGAAAACCAACCGTTATGAAGATATTTCGAAAAACTATATACCTTTAGGGGCGATTTTGGGGGTATTTCACCTCTCGGTGGGATGGGGGCTTTTGACACAGTACAATACATACAGAAGATTCCCGCATGATTCAGCTTTTATGCGGTTTTGTGCTTCTAAGTTCGTGGCTAAGTGCACTGGAGTATATTTACTTCATTAAAAATAAAAATAATAGGATAAATAATAGTCTTATAGTAAAAATAATCTCAATGGCATTCAACTGTGCGAATATACTTTCTTTGTTTAGACATTAATAGTTAATAACACTCGTAGTAGTTTCCACAAACACCAAAACACTTTCACTTCGCTCGACGCGCGTTTCGCCAACCAAGTTCCTCCGGATTATGCCAACTTGGTTGGCGAAACGCGCGTCGAGAGAAGTGAAAGTGTTTTGGTGTTTGTGGAAACTACTCCGAGTGTTATAGTTACATCAAAGGTTCGAGCCCTATCCAGTATTAATAGTCAATATTATAAACCTTATAATAGATACAGCTCCTTTGTTTATCTTTGTTGAGCCTTGGCAGGTCTCATTATAGAGCCTCTGGAATGCACAGGAAGAAACCTCTGGAAGAAACAAGCAAAGAATTTCCAAAGAAGCAAAGAGGACGTTACTGGTGCTTCTGATGATAAAAGGAAAAATAGGAATATATTTGCATGAAGACTCTGCAAAATGAACAACGAAGCAACTGCAGACAACTTTAGTGCAGAGTACCTAGCTCTTCATCAGGGCAGTGCGATAAGTATGGAGAATATGAATGTGAACAGAAATAGGAAAACGCATTGAACTTATATATTAATACGGAAAAGAAGAGTATGGAAAGGGAAATTATGTTATCCAAAAGTAATTTACGTGCCTTCGGCCCCGCATAAAATCGAGCCCTAGAAAATACTCCGGGATATAAATGCGCAAAATAAGCAAAGTTGAAGTAGCATTATTAACATTTTCATCATTAATATGGCCTGGTAAATACTGAATAACAACATTCCTACAAATCGTGTAATGAGATTTGGAACATTGTGAGTTCCAGA
>CAXKVY010011881.1:0-26211 GCA_964058915.1 Tetropium fuscum
ATGCTACGCCCCTGTTGCTGGTCCATACACCGGCAGCCAAACGGCCATTCGAACACGAAGAAGCTCATGGCTCAGTCGTCTCATCCTCTCCCCCGTCGAAGGTGTCCCCACCACCGACGACGCTATCAGCCCCATGGCCATCCATTCGGTCATAATATAACTAGGATATCCCTTTCTCGATGGCTTCCTTATGCAGAAAAGTGAAACTAACATACGAGATAGCCGTGACCTGCTTGATTTTATTGCCGATTCGAGCGGGCACTTGCACTCCTTAGATCGGTCTCACGGCGTGTTTTCATTGCGAGAGCGCAACTCCAAGCCTCGAAATTTATTAATTGGTACCCTTTTACGGGCGGGAATTCTAGGAAAACGTCTAAAGCGGATCGTTGTATACGGTGAACTAGGTGAATGTACAATTTAGTTGCTGCCTGGGCGAAAATTTGCGACGCGTATAGGATACCAAAAAACACCATGGAAGGTGCTAGACAAACACTAAGTATACCGTTGATTGAAGGTGTTCCTCAATCAACGCTAGTACTTGGTTGCCATAGCCGTAACCATTGCTAACCTCCAAATTTGGGTAAAACAAAGCAGTTCACATGAAATTTAAAAATGATTTACATTATCTGAAAGGAGCAACAAATTAAAATTTACTGCTTGTACTACGAAGGACGAAGCACTGGAAGATACACCTAAAATAATATTAGTCCTCTATCAAGTCCGTGTCAAAAATTTTACGTAAACATTCCTAGTTATAAAACGAAATTTTAAGAATCCGTGTTATGTCGGAATTTTATTTCATAATTTCCACATAACTGAATTTTATTTTAAAAAAATTGCGGTATTTGGAATTTTAAAATTCCGAGATATAACTCAAAAATTTTATGGAAAGTACCAAATTACAGCTCATATTTCAAAATTTTGATTTAACTCGGAATTTTAAAATTCTGTGTTATTATAACTAGGAATTAATAAATATAAAAAAATAAATATAATAAATATAAAAAAATGTAATTATTACTTGGAAATTCCTAATTATGTCAGAATTTAAAGATTCTGAGTTATAACTCGGAATTTAACATCAAATTTTTGAGTATATGTCGGAATTTTTAAATTCCGAGTTAAAATTCAGAGGAATTTTTCAATCCGAGTTATAATGCAGATTAAAATTACGAACTCCAATTTTTGATGTAAAATTGAGAGTGATTACTCAGAATTTTAAAATTCTGAGTAAAATTTTGAAAATACGTGTTATCCGTTCCGACATAACTCGAATTTTTTTAATTCCGAACTATAATAACGCCGTCATAAAACTCGGAATGTGTAAAATTCTCTGCGTTAATATAACATAAAATTTAAAACAATCGAGTTATAAGTCGGAATTTTAATTGGAACTTCCCAATTACTTATGTCGGAATTTAAAAATTTTGAAGATAACTCGAAATTTTACATCAAATTTTTGACTTATATGTAGGAATTTCCAAGTTATAACTCGGGATTTTAAAGTTCCGAAATATATCTCCAAATTTTAATGTAAAATTGGGGTTAATAACTAATGGAGAATCTAAAAATTCTGGCATAGGTCGAAATTTTTAACTCTGAAATAAAATTCCGACAAATCAAAATCACAAAACTTTAATTAACAAGTTACCTCGGATTTTTAAATTCCGCGATATAACTCCAAATGTTGATGTAAAATTGAGAGTAATAACTCAGGATTTAAAAATTCTGTCAATCCGAATTTTCAACTAGGAAATAAAATTTCGGCAACTTGAAATTACAAAAAGCAAATTAACAGTAACATGACTCAAAAATCATAAGATAGCAAGAAATAACGCATGTGAGTGAGGAACATCATATATTAGAGAAGCGAAAAGGCACTTTGATAATAATATCTAAGAAAAAGTACTTAATATACTCGATTAGAGTAGAGAGTAGGCAGTAAAACCAAACGTTAACCAAACATACCAAACGTTTGGAAACCAGTTGTACGTGACTTGAGCCACGTTAGGGTTAATCAAACATAACTGCATGCATCAGCACACACGAGTAGACAGTAAAACCATACCAAACGTTTGTAAACCACTTATACGTGACTTGAGCCACGTTAGGGTTAATCAACCATAATTGCATGCATCAGCACACACGATTCATATAAATACAATAGCTTTAAAATTTATCAAAAACATGAAAATGATTTCAGTAGCGACGCAGTAAGCATGACAATGGAGGCTCTACCAATCAACTAACCAGACAATCTGGTTAGTTTATCTAGCCAACTTTGAGTAAAATCCTTTGGTAGTGGTGAAAAAGTAATTGCTAAATAATTGCCTTAACTTAATATGGTTAATTAGCCACGGTGTAATTTATCTAGCCGGAATAATTTAATTGCCAAAGTATTTTATATGCTATTTAAACAATTTACTTGGATTGATTAATGTGATTTCCGTGCTTTGACCTACATGGTGTCTAAAATTTAGGTAATACCTGTCCATTTGTGTTTGAATACAGTTTCAACCTCAAAATATTTATCGGCAAAATGTTATATCATCAAATTTGCATAGGTATGAATACAGTGTCTTTATTAGGAGCGGACAGTAATAAATCAAGACTTCTGGACACATTTGTTGACGTGGTATTTACGAATATATAACATCCAGTAAACTATTTGTTTTGTTTCATCAGAAGGCCCATTACTTTTATACAAAGTTACAGTAATTCCGTAAGTACACTGTGACTTACGGATCCTGGACAACGGGTAAGTATAAGATAATCACGATCTTATGTTTCAGCACGACTGATGCAAAGAAGCAGACGACACCGAAGAAAAGAACAGGACGAAAGAAAACGGATCGAGGAGACACTTAAACAGCCCGTGCAATGGGCGGCGAGGCCCACTGCCTTGCCAAACCACACACCCTTATCTGACGGAGCCAGCGAGCCGATAGCTGACCATCTCGCGAGCTCCTGAGCTAGAATGCTCACCCTCCCACACCAAGCTGAATGCCGGCGAGATGCAGGAAGGATCCTTCAAACACCGGACACGACACCCCCGTGGATAATAGTCGAGAGTGCCAGAAACAAGGCGCTCTGCCGGTGGGGCCCATCAGCCAGGACCGGGGTAGACTGCATAACTTCACGTAACACTGATCATATTTGTGGGGAGGGTCACGTGAAATACGAGGCGGTCTCGGCCTACCTAGATATTAGGGGTAAAGGGCGATGGTACCGCTCGGCTCCCTCCTATCGAGGTCACATCTTTAGCCATTAATGTTGGCGCGTGTGCCTTACGAAATTACTGTAACTTTGTCTCTGTTTAAAAAATGCATATGTTCCATATTTATGCAAAACTCGACATTAAAAAGCAAAGGGGGCTTCAAGGGTGGCATTTCCCATTCAGAAAGGCCCTATGTAGTTTCTATATATACAGATAGATCGAAATTAATTACCTAGCTGTATACCTTACATAATATATTTGTGTACACCCTGTATAACAAAAATAAAGTATTAGGGAACTGAATACTAAAAAATACATACTGAAAAATAAGATATGCAAAATATGATGCCTTAATTCCCAATAATAAATTTGTTATAAATTATTAAAGTCTCGCGCACGAGCGAACCGTTTCAAACAGGTTCAAGGCGTGACGCCACAGCCTACAATTTACGAACGACTAGGAGACCGATTCGGTCGGCTACGAGAGATCTCAGCACTCGACCGCTTGATTTCATACTTCATTCGGCCGCTTTCCGGCGCAACGCCTACCCAATTATGTTGTTTGTGACGTCACAACTAGTTTCGGGTCGCTTCAATTTTATCGCTGTTTGGATCCTTCATACTAATCGCGCGGAATTAGAAATCATGTTTCATTACAACGTCATTAGTACACGCTTTATTACAACGTTACGCTATGTTTTCTAGTATTATTTTTATATTTCATTTAATTGTAGTCGTGTTCCCTATTATTTATCCATCAAAACACACTTGCTTGCTTTAAACTAATCGTTACGTGTTATTCCCCATCATTTCGGTATTTATTCAACCATGTATTTCTTTCTTCTAGACTCAAGGGAATGGACACTAGGCAAATTCTACCAAGATTGACGTAATATTTCAAGCATCCCCCTCCCCCATCCCATTAAAGCTAACAAATCTCCGCATATGCCCCCGAGGTAATTTAGACCTCTAACGCCTAGACATCCCTTCTGTCAGTGGAAAAACATATGTTGCTAGTTAAAAACCTATAACCCCATTCATTAGGCCAGTCATTAAAAAGGGGTGACCCCGTATCGCATATACTTTCATAGGAATACTTAAAAAAGGGCATGAGTTAATATTTTAGTCTTACATAAAAACGCCGTGAAACAGATTTGGGACAGGCAACGGGGATGTTGTTAAATAGATAGATGGTATTTGCCAGTGGCGTGCATTACCGCGGGGTAATGCACGCGTTATGAAACGAGTGTTTAATCGAAGTTTCGGTACTTTTTGCGCCCTTTATAAGTAGTTTTTATTTTTAGCGACACTGGAAAAAATATTTTTTCATAAAAAAGTAATTTTGACTGTCAGATATGTCAGACTAACAATAAAAACACATTTGAAAAATATTAGTTTTTGCAAAAGTAGTTTTCAAAATAATATTTACAAATGTTAAACATACAATAATGTAAAAAAAATATGTTAAACTTTAATTAAAAAAAAAACTTTGACAGATATGTAGTAAAAACAAAAAACCGACAAATATGTAGTAAAAATAAAAACTACTATTGAAAAAGGCCCAAAAGGGACGAAAATGAAAATGCAATTTTTGCGTTTCTGGGATTTCTAAACTTTATTTTAGGTTAGGGGAAATGCCCTAAATTTGGACCAGGTCCTAAATTCGACCACCCCATTTATTTCTATAGACATTAACTCAAACGCCCCTGTTGGCTGATAATTGTAATATATGTTATTTAGCCCGGTGGCTCCAATCACTAGGGTTTGTATTAGTCCCAGAATCACAGGTGTCATGTTTTTGTGTTGGCTGATGTGATTTTACTGTTAGTAAGCTATAATTTTTGATTGGCAAGTATTTTTGTTGTTTTACATATATATTATCTATTCTTTCTTGTAAGAGCAACCTTGGAAATTTTAAGTAAGGTTATGGTTTCCTAAATTGAGCCACTCGCTAGTTCCTAAATTGCAGTAGTTCTGGAATAGTTCCTAAATGTATTATATGTTTACCTCCGTTTTCGCAATCAGATCCAGGAGGAGTTATATTATTTTCAGTTTTTTATAGTAAATGTTCTTTCCTTCAGTGTTAAAAAATAGAGATAGTCCAATTTAGAGGACCTGTGGTTCAAATTAGGAAATCAATAACCTAAATTGGACCATTGACTTTATTTTGAATTTATTTTTGTTAATCAACCAAATAGGGTTTTTCTTCTGGTTTGTATGATCGATGCTTCTATGACATCCATAACGATGTCCTCAATTTTCATGGCATAAATTTGGGTATACCCTTTCATTTTATAAGGGTACTAAATTAGGTGGCCCAACATTCTTAGGGACCTTTCCTATTCTCGAGATTTCGCACAATATAGTCCAGGCAATAGAGACTAAATAAAGGGCTCACCTGAGAAAAATAGGAGGATTTAGTTTTATATGCTACTTTATGTTTTTATGGAATGCTGTTTCTGAATTTTCCCCCAAAAAATATCACCGGAAATACCTCCCTCCAAAAAATATGACACCAAAAACGATCACCAATTTTTTTTAAATAACTAAATTTTTCTTTATTTTTACAAGTCAATAGCTTGAAATAAGTATACAAAAATATAATCAAAAAAGGTTTCTAAATGTTTTTTGAGAGTAACTCAAAAAAGGCGCTTCTAGCAAGGAGTCAACTCTAGGTTTTCCGCTCCGAATTCTTTAAACCTTGACCGATTGACGTGAAATTTGGTGATTAGTTAGGGTGATAGTTGGTGATTAGATTAATATATAGCGCGGATGCGTGTTTTTACCTCGAGGGTGGATGCCATCCCGTCTCGGGAGTAGACATTTTTTTAACTCAAAATAACCCCGGAAATGGAGAGAGGGACAAATTTTATGGATCATAACACTTTTTCGAGTTACTCGCGATTGAAATGAAGCTTGTAAGAAAATAAAGAGACTGTATTTTTATGAATGCGATAGGTCCCAAATAAAAGGAGTTATGGCTCGTTGAAGAATTTTTTTTGCAATAACTGTACGCAGTATTCAACGCTAAATAACGGAAAACTGATGATTTTTTCGAGAAAAACTTGTAGAATATTTTTTGTAGTAGGTACTTGGAAATACCTTTAAAATGAGCACTTTTACTTTAGTGCTGCGCTATAACTAAGCAAGATAGGATGCAAAAACGGTGGGCCGCTCAAATTTTTGGGAAAAAAAATGAGCGCTAAAACCCCAGCCATCCCCGCCAGAATTGATAATGACCATCATCCCTTTACAAATTACTTTATTTTAATATTACTCATGTAATCCAAAAGTTTGTTAAAATGTTAGAATGCGTATTTTTCGAGAAAAATATGATATAGTAGAGATATGTAGGTTTTTTTCATAAAAAAAATGGATTTTTTTCTTATTATATAGGATATACATTCACGGAGCTCCGTTAGAAGTTTGCATTATAGTGCACAGACCAGCCCTCCCGAGCCTTTTAAGCCTTCGCCTTTTAAATATGAAGGGTTTGGGCAAATTTAAATGCATATGATCTTGTAGCCCTGAAGTTACCTGTAAAATGCTTGTTGAATGGACGTTGTAGCCTCAAAATTACGGGAGTTATGGTTAAAAAAAGAGTTATGGTTTTTTCGGCGCATATTTTTTTTTTTGTAAATTGTTAAATCTTGTCAGCATTTTCTGGCTTCCTCTAATCAATGTATAGTAATCATAAGTTGTTTTGTTTTAAATTAACAAAAATAAAATAGTTGGAATATTTTTTCATAAATTGCGGTATTTCCGGTAGGAAATTTCGGTGGGAAGAGAACAATTCGAAAACGGCGACCCAAAAAACATAAGGTACGCTTATAAAACTAAATCCGCCAATTTTTTTCAGGTAACAGTCTCTATTTCCTGGAGTGCAAGGCATATACATGAAATTTTTTGATTAGTTCTGACTAAACTGCATTGTTTGAACTTTTAAAAACTTATACTAAAACTAGGTAGATACGGATTCTTTAAGCATCGTATGTTGACCACACGTAATTTTAAAAAATGATTGTGCGGGGATATTTGTTTTTTTTTATTATGGTTGAAAACTTGTGTTGTTCATTTGTAAACGGTTCGAAACAATTTTCTTTGTTTTATACCTAGTTTTAATATAGTTTTTAGCCTTTAAAGAATTGAAACAATGCAATATAGAACCCAGAACCCCAAAAATACCCAGAAAAATTAAAGTAAATATAAAGGTTCAAGAAAACAAGAACAAGAGAAAATCAAATAAAATAAAATGTGCAATCTCATAGAATCTGTTAAAACAACTAAGTACTTTTATTAGCTATACGCTAGAAAATATTGGACTACATAACAGAATTCATAAAAAATATTCAGCTTCATATTTTTTTCACGAACCAAGTCCTTGGTAAACAACTCCCTCAACAAATTCTAAGCATCATCGAGTGTGGTCCAATATAGAACCGCATCCTCAGACTATAAAATTAATGTTAGAGACTGTCAATAGGTCACAGTACCTGTGGTGATTGATATAGATCTGTTATCAGTCATAAGGCAGTCATATTTCATCCCTATACAAGCAATACAGTCAAGACAAATGTTTTTAGAAAGGTTCACAGTGTTCACAGCCAACTGTTGGAATATGTCAACAGCTGAATGACCTCGGAAAGAACTTTGATATAGCTTCTTGAAATATATAAAATTAAAAACTCCCTAACAAAAATAATATTAAATTTAAACGAGGTCCACATTCATAAACAAAAAAAATCAATATATCAAATATCAAAATATTTATAAACGTTTATAACGATTTGCTAATTATAACTCGACCATTAATATGGATTTACTTAACTATTACTTAGTCACTAGTGGCAACAGAGTTTAGATGCTGTCATATTCATATTTGTTGCGTAGTTTTCGCAACTGCCGTGAATAAAAAAAGAGAGAACTTTAAAACCTCTTGAAATGGTATTTCCTTACCTAGCTTTAGTGAAATTGCTAGAAAGTACTAATAAATACATTGTGAATACCTACCTTTCTCTATTTTTGGTGTTAGTGGCGCCAGCTGTGGTCTGCCGTTAGTAGTGTGATGTTGCATATTTTGCTCGCTAGGCGTCGACAGCTTCTCGGCCAAGATTGGATTCGCGGCGGCAATGGTGTATTTCCTCATTTCCATCATTATCTGAGCGCTCTTTGACGATAAATTCGAACTAGTCACGGATTCGTCGCCGTTCGGTATGTTGTTGTTTTCTTCTTCTTGCTAAAAAATGAATTGCGCATCAGAACTAACTCAATGTAGTAAAACTACTGAATATTACTGTAAGATATAAATAACTAAACTACTAATATAGTTATTTAATAAAACAATATATAAACTGGTTGTACAAAGTGTAAATGTAAATAATAAAATTATTTATTAACAAATTGAATATTAACTACTGTAGATTCGTTTTCAAATATAACTACCGCCACCTTCACGCTGGTGGTTAAAGTTCCTAAACAAAATCATTATCGTCGATATAGCTATCTTTAATCTCATCGCCATCTATGCACTGGAGGCTGAACAGATCGGTGGAACCTGTAACGGCGCTGCCACCGCCATCTAATGCGCAGCGGTTGACACTACATTTTAGGTGGACACCTAGCGGACGGAAGCCACACTATGTACAGCACATTCGAGTGCATTTATACATAAACTCAACTAACCATATGGTTTGAACAACTTTACAGCAAATTGCAAACTTTATTTATATGTTTAAATTTCTAAGCACAATAGATACTGTTAAATGTTATTAATTATGTTTTATAAATATATTTTATTTAAATACTCATATTACAGTAAGTAGGTAGTAATTATTGTTGAGCTATCTTTTTGTGTCAATAAAAATAATGCAGCTTTTGCCATTGCGGTTTTTGGTAACAACAAATGAAAATACTTTTGGAGTGCAATTTTACATTCAAAAAGTTCAAAGAGTTCTTTTAGGCCAAACTACAGAGCTACCTAGGCGTACCAACCATACAGAGCAAACTAGGGCATTAAAAAATAATAGGTAACGAACTGCGCAGGGGTATAAAGTATAATAATACATAGAAGAAAATGTATATAAATTAAACAACTAAATGTTGTTTAAAACAAAATGGCAAATGTTTATAACAAAATTGCAGACGAAAACCGGTAAAATAATGCAAAAAAATCGTTTCTAGCAATAATAATTACAAGTACAATCGTGGCAACAATACAACAGTTGAAAAACCTACAAAATGTGGAGAATTGAAAAACCTACAAAATGAGTTTTTAGGTGTATTGTTAACCGGGAAAACCCGCGAAAAAGGAACATGCTATCGAAATTTTATCTTGTACAATTTTTGAGATACGGCGTCCGCGTTGCGCGTAACCGTAACCATTGACTAACCCGTAACACTAAACATGTAAATTATTTGTGCACACAAATTGGTTCTCTTGGCTGGATAGTTATGCAACAATTGCCAATAAAATTTTTTTGGGCCTTTTATCCAATCACCTTGCTCGTATGGTGGTTCGATCGTACACGGATTTTTAATATTTGATCTACCTGATATCAGCCTACTTGACTTTTTCACCGAATAACAAACCCCTCGGTGAATTGATTTGAAAGGCAATATGAGCATAATTTAATTTTTTGTGGGCAAACAATGAATTTCTCGACGAAAACTCAAGATACAAAAAAAGTTGCAGATTGAAGCTATATTTGCACTACAATTTTTTAAATAAATAAATATCGACGCGTTAAAAAGTTCTGAAGAAAAATATCATAGGGGTTGGTTTTTTACTCCCTTGTAACAATATCTCAGGGTTACAAAATTTATCACAAACTGCAATTTTATTAGTGCAAGTTGTAGTGCCAAATTTCATTCCTCTAAATTCTCCCATAGTGGAGAAAATAAATAAAAATAATTTTTCCCCTATTTTAGAGGGCTGTAATTTGGAGGGGATGGGGTACCATCAAAAAGCTCTATAGCTTGGCTTATCTAGCAAAATATTACTTTTCTAAGTGTCTCAAATATTTTCCATGTGCAAAATTAAATGACAATAAAGGTGTTATCATTTATAAAATCATAGAAAATACAGTAGCGACATCTGACAGCATCGAACATCCATGTTATAAGTGTGTTTTCAGTTTTCAAAATGTTTTGATTAATTTCACATAAGGTGAACAAAAGTTTTTACCTTAATATATGTAGTTTGACTAAATTCACTCAAAATACTCTCGATTTCACTGGCAGTGGTGTCTGAGAGATGCTTAAAAATGTCATCGTTGTCGGCTATCTGACCTTCGGGCAGTGGCGGCACCAGAGAGCTGAGATCTGACTGGGAGAGTTCGCCCAAACCGCCCCCGGCGGTTCCAGTGGCGGTGTTTTGTTGACCGATGGCCACAGAGGCGTCCTAAAAAAATAACAGTCTAAAAAACTCCTTAAACTACAATCAACATTGCTCACGTGTAAAAAATTGGAATTATATAGCCAAAGGTGTGGATTTGATTTCTGTTAGGAAAAAAATACGTTAAATATAGTTGCGCGCAACGGGGGTACTTACTTGGAGGCAAGAAGAAAGGTCGACCATTTTGCCGTCGTGATCGGAACTCCATAGTAAGTCGTTGTCGATAAATGGCATCGCCAGCGACATGGGCGACTGGGCCCCCAGGACGTGCGTCCCCGCCACTGTGTGGCCGAGGGACCGTCGAATACTGTGCGTTGCTCTGGGCTGCCCGGCGGCGAATTTAGCTGGCTAGTCTATCCTCGAATCGTAGTACAGTTTTAGAAGAGACCTGGAAAACGACAACGTTAATTTGATACCCTTTATTAAAAATTAAAACTACGTCCATGTGTATCAGGTTGTTCTTTATATTTAGGCATCCCTTCATTATCATTATTATTTAAAATAGAAAAAAAGGTTTCGGACGAATGTTATAGGACTGTAACTGCACCCCATTAATAAGTTAATGGCACTGCAGTGGCGTGAGCAAGTTCAGGGGTACAAGAAAAAATAATATTTTTTAAATGGAATACCCTGCGTATTGTTTAATTTTTGAATTACTCTGTTTTTTCTGAATTTAAAAATATGACATACTTATGTTAGTTCTATCTTTAACCGTTTTTGAGTTATTGAACATTGAAAATCATATTTAAGCTAATTATTAAACGAAAAAAAATTACAATTATTATAGTAGTCTATGAAAATGACAAGTATTTTGTTATTATATGACATTTATTTAAACAAATGAAAATGAGATACACTATCGCAGAAAAAGTAAAATATTCACTTGTTACATAAATATAATAAAAATAAACGAACACCACGAAGATAATACAGAGTGTTGTATCCAGATCTTCCAAAGCCATCAATAAGTACGTTTGAATATGTATGTTTGAATATGTCCAGTTTCAAGAAAACAGCATCCTCTTAGAGAAAACATTTTGAAGGTAAACCTCTGTATAATAACTATTAATATACTATTATTGAAATATTATTAATTTCAGAAAATTCAGAAAGCAGTCTGACAGTGCCGCCGCACAATTGGATAAAAGTTACTCCAAAATTCAACGAACGCAAAGAATGAATGGAAATGAAGATTTAAAATTGGTATAGCGGCACCAATTTTAAAGAGTTATAACTCGACAGTTATAACTCTAATATCATATAAATAGCTTATCTCGCGACAAGCTTTTATTAAATCATATAAATTGTGTAACGTAAGAAATTGATGGGTTGAAATTAATTTAAAGTTTATTTTCTTCTTTTTAGAGCTTTTCAATAGAAGCTTGTTTTTAAAAATGTTATTTTACTATTAATTTTTAATAGAAAAAATCGAGGCTCCTGGGAAAGAAAAGACAACAAATAAAGATCGTACAATAAATTAAAAAATCTGGAAAAAAATCTGTCAGCGCTTTGTGAGGAATTTTCCGCAATAAAATAGTGGGGCCAATAATATACAATTTATTTTAAATCATGCTACCTATCTACAGGAAATTCTCCCCGAAGCGGAAAATATTCTTTTACAGAATTTTACGGATAATGAGCTTAATATTATGATTTGGATGCAGGACCTCTACATAGTGCTCTTGAAGTTCATATTATTATAATATTAGCATGTAAACAATGCATTTCCAGTATGGATTGGCAATAATGAAACTATTAAGTAGCCACCTAATAGTTCGATCTTATTCCACTAGATTAATTTTTTGGGTATTTTTAAAGGATACAGTTCAAAGTAATAATAATCACAGTATTTCCGCAATTAAAGAAGCGATTCAGAACGAAATAAATGGTTTAAACCTTGTCAATAACAATATCATCTTGAGTGTTTTTGGGAATTTAAGAAGATGATATGAACTCTGTATTCAAAATAATAGTGGCCTTATCGAGCAATTTTTATAATTTATTATTTATATTTGTTGTGGTTTTTTTAATATTATAATAATATGTTTGAAAATAAATGTTTGAAATAAATGATTTTTTTAGTTTTCGAAATAAAATCATATCATATTTTTTAATTCAGAAAAAATAAAGTAATTCAATAATTCAACAATACACAGTCATTATAAAAAATTTTTTTTTTCTTGTACCCCTCAATTTGTGCACGCCACTGCAGATCCAGTAACTTATTAAAGGGGGTACAGTCTTACAACTTTCATCCGAAACTTTTTCTATTTTCAATAATAATGATAATAAGGGGTGGCCTAAATATGATGAATAACACCCAGTACACGGTTATTGTTATTGATTGACAAATGGACCCCGCCGTTTCGTTATTTTCTGAGGTAGAGAAGAATATTCGAAACAAATGTCTTAAGAAACGTGATAAATATTTTAACAGTGCTATAGTATCAATACTTAACAACTAGTGAAATAAGAATATGTTTTTTTAATGAAAAAAGGGAAGGATTACTTTGATAGCCCTGATTTTCCTGTCAACATTTTTATTTTTATTTTTCTCTCAAATCGTTGTTTCTTAGCCAATTTGAATTAACTTGGTGTCTTTGGGTAGCCCATTCAATAGGCTATAATGACGAAATACATGGCCGAAATATCAGCATTCAAAAGCACGGATACAGTTGTTATCTTTTCAAATATCTTAGTCTTATAATTTTCGCTTTAGACATTCCAAAAAATAATTAAAAATTAATTTTACAAGATTATTTTTTGCTGGGTATATTGCGGGAAATAATCGTATTTCCCACAATTCTATGGTCACAATTTTAACCATCAGCTGGCACAAATAATATTTAAATTTTATATATTTAACGTTAGGTATATTTTTGTCATAATTATTTTATTTTAACTATATGTGCCGCGAGGCAAGAGACGACGTCTCGTCTCGTTTCGAAGCCATTTTATCTGGTCTCGAGAGTATTTTGTCTCAAATTTCGAGAGGGGGTAAAATATTTCGAGACAAAGCGAGAAGAGACCCAGACAAGACATCTAGAAATATTTTAATGACTTAAAACGCTTCAAACGAATGATAGGTACGTAAAAATAACATTTAAATTTTAATAATTGTTTTTTGACTTCCAAATTAACTTCCGAATTTGACTTCCGCGTTTTTGGAAATAATCTTGGAAAAAAATTGTTTAGAACCCTGCAATTGGGAAGTCCGTCCCCTTGCACCCCTCCAAATATTTTTCTACGTACGTCTGCGGTCTTGAAACTACGTTTGCTTGATAGCAAATTTGGATTGAATACTTTTATGTTTTTTGATTTAAAGCTCAATTTTTTAGATATTTAACGTTTTCTTAGTCAATGTCAACAACCTACAAATACAAATAATAAATTATACAAATAATAATTTATAAATTTGCGTTGTTTTACGGCAAAAGTTCCTGACATTGCCTAAGACTTAGTAGGCAATATTTTTAGGGGAGAAATGGGCGGGAGCCCCCTGTTACAAGCAGGGTTCTAAAAATTCTTTTTTCCAAAAAAGGCATAAAGTAAAGTAAAAATGTTTGTGCCAATTATCTTTACAATTAAGGTCAATAATTAAAAAAATCATTTTTTTTAAACTTCTATACCCTCTCGAAAACTAACCATTTCCCGATCCATATTTACATGAACTTTTTTCTTATTTTAAAAAAGTTCTATCACCCGGTAAAGTTTGGTCCCTGAAATTCGGGCCATCATGTAGGTATAATATTATATACACGTTATATATACCATACACGTTGATATTTGGTTCAACCAATCGAGCGTCTTCTAAAGTAATTATTAAGTATATAAAAAGTTGAGGATTGGTATAGAACATGATGGACATTTCTAGAATTGAACATAAAATCCAAAAATGTAATGATATATTATGATGTTTTATTTTTTTTAAAATATCTTTCTGTCGCCACATTTGTTTGAGCCACCCTGTATACATTAAACATTTATTTTTAAAATTGTGTAACTACTAATTAAATCAAAAATCGACGGGTTCGGCATTTTTTTAAACTCTCGGCCACGTTTTTTAAACTCTCTTAATAATTTGATTGGATTTATCCGATAATTCTAAATTGAATTGAGGTAAACCAAAAAATCAATAAAACTCGAGACAAACGAGACGTGACGATACGAGATAAGGCCTTGTCTCGTGTCGAAAAATTTTATCGCGAAATTTCAAGACGAGACAACTCTAATTTTAATTGAGCTTTCTACACTCCCAATGTGAGAAAACAGCAATTTGGTTTGTTATAATGCATATTACCTGGATATATCCCGATGTATGTCGAACTTTTTCCAACACATGTACGCCAATTTTCTTTAAATCTGAAACAAAAGAATAACAATTTAGTTTTCCTCCTTTTTTATCATTCCAATAAACGTACTAAAAGATTTAAAGCGTGTGTTTGTATATAAATATATATATATATATATATATATATATATATATATATATATATATATATATATATATATATATATATATATATATATATATATATATATATATATATATATATATATATATATATATATATATATATATATATATATATATATATATATATATATATATATATATATATATATATATATATATATACATATATATATATATATATATATATATATATATATATATATATATATATATATATATATATAAACATCTTCCTAATACTGTGAGCAAGTCATTGTTTTTACTAAGAACTTCAACCATCACGCTAAGTTAATTGGGATAATTAAAAGAATACCTAATCATACAATAATTAATCTCAGAAATAATATAATACATTGCATATTTTCCATGTCGTAAAAGGAGAGAAAAAAATGCACATCACAGTGTAATGACTCCCATAATGTATGTATTTTCAATTTTCTTGACTATTTAACTTTCACTACTGCGGAGAGAAATGAACTTTTAATAGAATAGTGAAAGTGACGTACTAACAGCTTGTTTATGTTATAATTAAAATCTGCTGCGGCCGCTTCCTAACTTTTGTTTGCGTTAATGAACGCCTAATCTAATACGGCTTGATTATCGAACTGTTAAATCAGATTACCTTTGAATACACAGATTCCAAAGGGGCATTGCCCTCAGTTTTATAAAATGCACTGTTCAGTACCTGATATTGATTTTTTTTATATTTCACGACTAAGAGGGTGACGAGAAAACCGCAAAAACTGTAATTTACAGAAGAAAAGACATATTAACCCAAACTTTTGTTTATGGTTTTGGTTAGGTAATAAACTGTTTTATTAAGTTAAGTCTTGTTAAGTTTTATTCTTTAATTTCACTAATAATTTCATTTATTTTACATTTGTCTTTACCAGTATTTTGTCTTTTTCTCGACAAATTAAAATAATAAAATCACATAAACTTAAACTGTTTACTTATATTAATAAAAAAATATAAAATGTAAATTAAAAATAACAATTTTTTAATACAAAAAGTTTAATACAAAAACTTTTCTATAACTAAACTAAATAACTAAACTAAACTAAATAACTAAAACTAAAGTTATAACTATTTCTTTCAGAAAAACATGAAAAATTAAGCAAAACGGTTGTCACCTTGTTCACAAAGCTGTTGCTCTGCTACAGCATTATGATATTCATTCTGAACCATTAGATATACATACATCAACGGGATTTATCAGGTTTTAGCATAAACACTCGGTTGGATTTATCCGCTTTTGCACCTTGTAAATTTTATCGTTTATTTTTACGTAATATTAGTTAATATTGTTGAAATTAGCAAACCAGCATTATATAGGATTATATAACAATGTATTTATAAAAACATATATAAACTTTTACAGGGTAAGGAATGCCCCCCGTAACAAGCCGCCACTGGTAGAACTCAATTTTCAAATGTTGTATTTACGCAATATCGTTGGAAATACTTAATTCGCTTGAATTTAAAGTAGTTTCGCAAATGGACCCCGCCGTCATATTTGTTACGCCACTGAAATTGATATGTACTTCATAATCCATGCAAATAAATTACTTATTTAACCGTTTTTTTCTGCGTCTAACAACAATATAAAAATGCACCACCATAAAATCGATTATCAGTTTAAAACATGCAAAGTGTGTCGTAATATCCAGTAAATTTCTTCACTTTCTAATGCACATTTTCTCGCATCGCAAACTTCATTATGCGCGTTAAATGCATTAGTTAAAAAAATGTTTAATGAGTTGCATAACACAACGATAACATACAATTCTTAAAGATTAACTCACGCGGAGAAAGTCCGTGGAATTTTAAACGGTAGTTTTTAGTCCTGGTAGGTTTCTATATTTAATTTCACCTTTTTGAATATCATATGGTTTCTTGCGAGTATGGTTTAATGCACGATCAAAGCCTGGGCGCAAACCAAACCTGCTTACTTTGTTAGGACTGTTAGCAGTCGCCTTGGCAACCGCACCGCGCGTCAGTTGTTTCAACATGGCCGGCCACGGAAAAGAAAACACCAGTGATAGCAACAATAGTGATGAAAACAAAGAATACGACCCCCGTTTGGACTTTTTTAGTAAAGAATTCGATCCCTTATTAGCTCTAAGAACTCCAAACGTTAAAGTTCCCGATGTGACTGCTAAACGGTATGATAACTTATCATCTTATAAAACTGCAATTGAACGGGAAAAGCATCCCAAAGCGGAAAAGAAGAAAAAGGAGGTGGATACAGAACCTATCGTAAGAAGGTGGCTACCGCATCAGAGTAAGTGTTTGCTTTTTAACACGGTCTAAAAATACACGTTTACAAAGTAAGGTTATGTAATGATAACATGGGAACGATGAACTGATGCTAAATATAAATGCACAGGGCCGGCTTAGATAATTTTAAGATATCGGAAATTAAATTTGAATGTTTACTCGAGACACTATATAATTTTTCTAGCTGCATATGCAGGGTGACCCTATATTATAGTTGAAATATTTCGAGATAAATGGGTCCGTTTTGAGATACAGTGTCCAAAGCAGCTAAACAATTTCCTTATGCGAGTAACTGGTAATTTTAGTAAGGAAATTTGATGAAATATAATTTAATAAAATAGCAAAAATTTATGGATGATCTATTAAATTCTTGTATACATAATATACAATGTTTTTTTTACATTAAGTATATATTTCAAATGAATTAGAACCGAGGTGAAAATCGGCGACATGGCGACGTATGCTCTATTTTACTGAAATATTTTCATGTTTCTAGCGCTTCCTGTTATACCGAAAGTTGACATTAACTTCATTTCTTATCGTTTTAATTTTTGATCGAAATTCGACCTGAATGATCAGAATATTCCACCTTTGTGATTTTACTATACCTCACCTACCCTGGATGATGTTGGCAGACGACATCGTGATTTTAATGATTTCAAGTAGATTATGTTAAAAGATCAATCCCTGTTTTTGAACCTTT
Organism: Tetropium fuscum; assembly: GCA_964058915.1. Lineage (NCBI taxonomy): Eukaryota > Metazoa > Arthropoda > Insecta > Coleoptera > Cerambycidae > Tetropium > Tetropium fuscum. The sequence goes on from CAXKVY010011881.1 coordinate 18,071, forward strand.
GAAGTGACGTTAGAATTTACACAGACACTTAACTTCGCTCGACGCGCATTTCACCAATCAAGTTGACATCATCCGGAGATCATTAAAAGGTAGTTTTAATCGTCTTTCAAACTGCTTTTTGCCATTCTTCACTAGTTTTATAGTCTCTGGATATTTTAATGTCTAAGTAAACAACATTTTATATTTAGTTAAACAAGGAAATAAATTCTCCTGTATCAAATAAAATCGTGTCCACTTTCTATTTATGCGTTTGTCAAATCTCGCACAATAACTTCTCCGCTGTAAAAGTGAACATCTGCTAAGGCAGTTTAAATTTCTCGAAACAATTATTCCACATTATGTCAACATCCTCTACCGCCAGCTCACAGCATAACTGCCGCAATGTAATATTTAATTATAAATCACAGGAATTAACTGGGACACGGACTGCCTGCATATACACTAGTTCGCGTCTTGAATAGATCGGTGACTAATATTTCGGGATAATAATACGCAAAAACTGACACGAGGAAGAGAATAATGGAAAGTGCAGGTGTATGTATGTCTTCGGCATCAAAGAGTCGAAAATTCACCTGTATGTAAACCTGTTGTTAATTTTTTCATTTTTAGTATAAATAATTTCACTGTTCCAATCTTTTGTAAGGCTTCATGTTCATTTCTATGCGAATGCTGTTAAGTATCTTGTAATTATGTTGTTCCGTGGACTGGGGATCTTTGGATCTTTATTGAACTATGTTTACGGATTTATGATCTCAGATCCTGCCAAACGTCCAATGGATGTTATTTTCCATTTAAGTTATTATTCAAGTATGTGAATATGAGATATCTCAGTCTATCTGGACTAGTATTTGATATGGGTGTGAACTACTAGACTATGCCAACTACTAGGTTTCAGATTTCAGTTGCCAGAAAACCAAATAATTAGAAGCAGTTTCAAATGCATCTCGTGTAACATTATTATACAAAGTTAAAGGTAAAAGTCCTAAGCAACGTCGAATGGGTCGAGAAGGTTATCTATCTATGAAAGAAGAAAACATTTTGGTAACGTGGATTAAAACTTGTGGAAAACCGGTTTTCCAATAGGGAAGGAGCAGTTATTAAACAGCGTGCTTGTGATTAATCTAAAACGACGAGTCCATTCATTATTAACAATCGAAGAACATCACAAAACCTAACAGCTACCTAACTGACAACAAGTAATTTCGATAATGTAGAAATGAGTCAGAGAAATAGTGGAAAAAGAGTAGAATCTAAAAGCACTGAAATTTTAACATTGAATGTCGAAGACAGTATGTAAAAAACATTAAGATATCTATACCTAATAACTTTGGAAACCACTCCCACCAAACATATTTTAACACAAAGAAATCTCATCTCAAATTACACCCCCAAAAGACAGAATTGAAGAGTCGACATCTTTGGAAACACCATAAGGTGTGAAAGGAGATGATACCATCTCCTTTCAAGTGGGTTCTATTGTGGGCGGAAGAAGTTTCTTACGGCCACAGCTAGGTACTGTGGTTCAGAAAAAGGTTCAGAAAAGCCAAGAGGGCCAAGAGGGAACATGTTCCATTTGTAGAAACTGTTGCGGAATATCGCATTTGTAGAAGCTGTCGAGGAATATAATAAAAAAAGGGAAAAAGGGGAAAGGGAAAAACAGATGGAACAAGATAAAATAAAAAGAAATGATGAAAGGCAGAAAAAAAGGATTATGTGACAGAATTCAAAATGAAAAGAAAGCAAAGAAGTTGGAACAGATTGCAATAAAAAAATAACACTCTGGTCTGTTCTGACTCTGAAGAATAAGTTCTACAATTGGGAATGAGAGAATGGGAATCTCTACAATTTTTATAACAGCTAGCCTATATAGGAGGTGCTGCAAGGGAAATACAGCCAAAAATATGATTTCTGGCGCTTTTTTCAATATGGCGACATGACAGCGAAGTCACAGATTTTTATTATGGAATGACTGTCAAATTGTTTCACTTTATATTTTTTTTAGAAAACAATACTCCTACGAGTCAATTTTTTGTAGAAAAATCAACAAATCGCGAGGGAGCAAGGGAATTTTTTCTAATATTTGCAGCATAATATAATGTGGATGTATGTTCACAGTGACACATGTATGACACAGTGGATGTATGTTCATTTTGTTTCTCTGGTGTAGAAGTCGATAAAGTAAACAATGACCTGAAATTGTTCTAATCTGCCTAGTTGCAAAATATTTTGTTTCTGGTAAAACGAGGGGTATCACTTCGTATACTACTAGGCTCACTAGAGAAGGCCGAGTTTTTTCGATATATTACACAAAAATAATAGCTCGTTCCATGTTGCACGGCAAATTCATAGACCACTTACGACCGAAGTTACACGTACGGTTCTCGTTCCAGATCCCGATGATCTCGTCAATCTAGTTCTGATTCAGTTCAATCAGTTATCACCTCAAGGGATAGGAGATCATCCTCCATCTGGGATTCTTCATTTGGTGTTAAGACTTCTAAAAGTTAAAAGTTGCAGGTTGATATTTCCCCCCTCTTTCTTTTTTTTTGTTTTACTTGTTCCTTTCAATAATTTCACTAAACTCGAGTCAAGAGCTCTCGCAGCTTCGGCAGAATTTTCTGTTTTTCCTTACGTGTCTAATTTTTTTTACAACGGCACGTATGTCACAGTTTGTTAATGGAAATCCCCACGTAGCAACCTCGCCAAGAATGTCCGCAAATCACTCGCTGTTCCTCACTAGATAAAACATTGGGATGACCAACCGAACGCTGCTCTCCATACACTTCTTTATGACTGTAGGATTTTGACCAATATGGCCACCTGTTTTTTTGGATAAGCCTTTTTTAATGGCCTCGAGCGCCTTCTTGAAATTTCCTTCAGAATAATTTTTGTAGTTACAGATTCCCGGAGTTTCTTCATAATTTCTTACCATGAATTAGTCAGCACTTCTAACTAAAAGAATCGACTGCAAAACACGGAAAAAATAAACAGATAAAAAAGAATTTAACAATGAACGGTTAGTTTTTCTGAATGGTTTACGATAAAGGCATGATATTTTTAATTTAAGTCTTAATTTAATCTTCTTGGATTCTAGGATGATTAAAAAGTTTCAGTTTAAACTATGCTGTTATATACGAAAAAATAATTTTGAAAGTCAATTTTCGTGACACCTGCACAAAAAGGGTGATAGGCAAATGGTAAAAGTTGCTGCAGAAACGTGCGGTTTCGGTCTATTATTCTACACCATTGATTTATGCGTTTTTTGCGATTTTTTGCACGTTGCAGTTCCAAACTCCACTTTTAATGAAACATTTTGCGGTCAGAACCATCCAAGTGGATCATGATCTGGGAATTTCGTGCGTGCGACATGTTACCGGTGAGTCCCGCATGTCCGTTTCAACCACAGTTTCAATGTATAGCTATATCGTGTGGATGATTAGGCATTGAGGAGTCATTGACAGCCCATTTAAATTTAGATGTTTTGTGTTGCCCGGAACGTCAGAGAGCAACGCCCTGGTGGCTGACAGACTTGGAACTCGGTGAACTATTTATCGCTTCTTGCATAATTGGGCTATTTTTAATTCGATTATCTTTTTCGGAGTTCCAATACGCTTTTTGTGTTTGTTACCGGCCATCATCCGGCTATTATTAGAAACGCGCAGGTGGGACCGGAAAAAATGCCTATACACTAATAGAATTGCGATGCCGTTGATCTCTTGGGAGGAAAGTGACGATTGTTTACATAACATAATTTCATTTCTGACGTTGATTATTGCCATTTTAAACAATCTTAGAGCAATACTATGTTACAATACGCGTCTTTACTGTAGCAAAGATGTATTAAGTCAATTTTTGACAGAAAATTACGTTTTCATCCCCAAGTAATGTTGGTAAAAACTTTTTCATTAGAATAAAACGGGTAATGTTTAACAAAAGCTGAATAATTATTTTTCAGCTTACAAAGCTTACTTTTTCAGAATAAATTTCCAAAATACCATAAATTAAAAAAATAAACTTAAAAATTCGACTGATACTGAATAATCATAATCTTATTTTGGATCACTCAACAGTTTGGATCACTCAACTTAAACTCAAACGTATTTAATGGACTGGTTTCAGTTTCTTTTAGATTAGATGTTCTTTTTGGGATATTATGGAGGTTACAAGCCAATTTTGCACTTGTAATAGAAAATAAATTCTTCTCAAAACTTATTTCTAGGTACTTATGTAAAAATTATTTATACGTGTTTTTCGAAGGTAAGCTTAACTATAATGACATCGTCTAGATGGACAAACACATGCGGCTGGGTTATGGACCAACTGCACTATCTAAATATCGATGAAACGTAGCATTACAGAGGCCAAATGGCATTCGTCTGAATATAAAACACTGTCTTAGGCCGTCGTCTATTATTTATTTTCAAAAGAATGCCTTTCGGCCCTTGTATTCGGTAAGAAAAATAATCATACTTAATGATAGAAACTCTTAAAGTGCCGTTGAATCACTTCAGGACGAACGGGATGTAATTTTACAATTTTCAAAGTACGCGTTAATAAATTATCTACATTACATACCAGATACCATACTTTTATATAACCATATTTATATTTTCATCTGTTTGTGTGAATATCTCATTGTTCATATACTTGTTTCGCAGCTTTTCAAACTTTTGACGTGTCATTTTAGGCAAACGTTGCTCAACAACTTAATAAAAATATTAATAAAAAATTAATTAAAATAGAAAAAAAAGTCATTGCATATTTTTGCACAGAATTTTAAAATAAATAACTTATTTCGTAAAATTTTCGTGCCTAGCATATTTTCCCAGCGGGTAATTCGAATTCGAGCGAGGGAGAGCGAGTTTTGCAAACATTATGTTTATTTATAAAAACGCACAATGTTATAAGTCCAATAATGCAAACTTTGTATAGGAAGTGCTCCTGCCAAAAAAAAATTGATTATATCGATTTTTCAGCGCCAAACAGATCGCTGAATTATCCTATATTTTTTCTGAAATTTCTGTGCTCCCACAAAGCAGCGCTATCATAACTATTATTCGTCATCGATTTGACAGTTTGCGTTTGAAATATGCGGCTGTCCTCGCGAATTAACGCTAATTATAATGTTTTGGTTATTTAGCCCAAGATAAAAATATACGGGCATGGTGTGTGCAACAAACGCGGCTAATATAAAAATATAGTAGAATAGTCGGTCCCGATTATCATCACGAACGCACATAACTACGCTAACAGCAACATTGGCCGTGTTGGGTTATTGACCTCCTAGACAAGTTCGCACACCGCGCTAGCCAGGCCTGGCTAGAGACCGCGAGGAGATTCGCCTCGAGACTCCGGTGGACTACGAAAATCGCTGCGAAGTTGTAAATCAACCAAATAGACTTTGAAAAAAATCATTCCGGTTTCGATAGTGTTTATTGCCTCGTGCAGTTTCGGTCGATAGCATCCCTAGAGCCATGTTTTTAATAGATGAAAAAGGTAAAGTGCGGACCACCAGACCAATTTTTATTTTTAGTTCTCTCGACCGTTTTGTAATTTTTTAACTCACGGATTACAATATTTAAACAAAATCGAACCCGTGTGAGATCTTCGTTTATGTTTAATCATTGCCATTAATACATATTTTAATAGTTCGTATTATTTGAAATACAGTGTAATCTGCTTATAACGAATCTTAAGGGCCGAGCATTTTTTTTTCGTTATAAAGAGTTTTCGTTATATCGAGGGAAGAAAGAAAAATAACCAAATTTCACCAATTACAATAATTTTTAATTTTATTTGTTTCAGTACCTAATTAAATTATTCCAAATACATATAGTCTGTTAACTTTGCCTGACGTTTTTTACTATGCCAATGTAATCCATGAGTAATGGCATACGTGTTCGAGGCAACTACATGACAATAACAGAAGCAAGGCGGCTGTTAACGACCGCAGGTTGGTGTCATTCTTAGAAATTCACCTCAACGATTTAGTCGGAACCTTTTGTAACCTGATTATAAAACCAATTACACTGTTAAATACGTCTGTAAATATTTGCCTAAATATGGACATATTTATTCGTAATAGAGAATGGCTATTGCGCTATGAAGAGTGTATTAATGTATGGGTTTCCAGGTAAACGAACCAAATTGTACAAATTTTATAGTTTTTTTCGTTATAACGAACGACGTTATAAATATTTCCCTGTGGTTGTTTTTTATATTAAATTGGCAACAAGCTACAAGTAAGTTCCTCCCCCTCCCTAAAGAATGCCACAAATCTTGACTAAAACTGGCAAACTAAAATGCTAAGGCAAAAGATGCTACTGGAAGGAACAGATGAAGCAGAGGATATATACGAAGAACAGAGAATGGTGTTAAGGAAGAATTTATGAAGTTGTATTAGACAAAATACAACTACAGAACTACAGAAATAATGACTGTAGAAACCTATACCAAGGAGTGAATAATGACAAAAGAGGATACCAACCAAGAGCAGTATTCTATAAAGATAAAAATAGGAAAATTGTTGTGCTAAAGAGAATGCTATAGATAAGAATATAAAAAATGTTACTGACGAGAATAATTGTAGATATATAAAAATAGAACAGGAAGACCGAAAGCAAGATGGAGGTCGAGAAAGACTTGGAACAGCTTGAAATTACCACATGGAAAGAAACAGCAAGAGAAGAAAGAAATGGAGACGTATAGTCAACCAAACCATGGACCTACTAGACGCGCAGTCTGCCCAGACACTGCATCATTCAGCAGTCTGCCTTTACTCCCGGAGGATAATACAGAACCATCAATGACTGGTGGAGTCGAATGCATGCAAACAAAAAGCGACAATGATTTTGGAGCCGATTAGAAAGTATCCAACGTTTCAATTGACATGACCTGAATGATCTCATTGGAGACCTGAACCTCTCTTGCCTCCAGATTAAATTAAAAGCATTTACTTGATCCATATACTAATATTATATAAGATAAGGATTTTGCGTTCGGGAAAATCTTATTTCCCCGGTATTCTATAGTGATATTCTCGAAATTGAAATCTTGCAAAAAATGGGTTTACCAGAACACACCAGACGTAACTTGTTACAGAATCTCTGGTCACAGTAAATTAGGTGATCTGTGCTTCGTGCGTTGGGAAACATAGGTGAGGCTATACAAAAAAACAGATGACCTCTTCACCGTTGTCGCGCCAACGCCTGCGGTACCTTCCTGAGCATCTGATACCTGAGATGTCCTAACTGGGTCCTAACGCGGCCTGATGCAACGGCCAAACCAAAGATATAAGGACACAATTTCTGAAGAGGTATCAAGTAGTATAAGTAGCACAAAACAGCATTCTGTTATCATACTGTGGAAAATGGACGTATCTATATAAAGTTAACAAGCCACTTTTAGGAAAAAACTATTAGATATTTTGTTACTTTTTGTTGGTATTTTGTGACAGTGAAGCGGATTTTGTACCGTCAGCCGTTCTAGAGAAAACTGTTGACATAAATTTTAAGTTATGGGCAAAGATAAGGGCATCAGAATTTGTTCCTTTAAGAGTACTTTCATAATCCATTCACATTCTTTATATCAACACTTCCGACCCTAAATTAATGTAAAATGCATTGGGATTGTTGATAATATGTTGAAAATGGTCTTTTGAACGCCCCTTTGGAATATATTCCTCTAGAAGCTCTCACATGTTTTTGAAGATGGCTTCATTTTAATGTATAAGAAGACCCAGTCCACACCCTTTGCGCGAGTAACTAAATATCTGAATAAGGTCGGCCAGGGTTGAAAAATTTTGAAAAAAAATCCACAAATGCCAGGGACTCTCCAAGAGTTACGATTGAACCTTTACGAAGGATTTTATGCAATTCTCTACACATATCGTAATGAAATTTGCTACCAATGAGCAAATATTGGAAGCTGAATAGCCATTATATAAATGATTCGATGGCGCAGGTAAGTCTGTCCCGTGCGATTATTTCGTCACTGTCACTGATATAACTGCAGTTGAATTAAATTGTAACGCGTAAAAGACATTAGGTGCAACGGCGTGACACAGCCACGGTCAGTGCTGACCTTCCTGGTTGGCCGGCCACGACGAATACTTGAATACAGAATGCCCCTGTGTAATGCCC